>JAKMXF010000008.1:0-114934 GCA_024704765.1 Oopsacas minuta | reverse complement strand
TAGAGAAATTCTGATTGCAGATTCGAGTTCAGCATTCAAAAGTATGCTAAGATAAATGTATGTGATCTCTGATGAGAAATCTTGTTGAGTTGTGTAATTTGATCGTTACTTTTTGGATAGTTGCAATCCGCAGTACGGAATTTACAGAGATCGATAATATATAGCTCCGAAGATCCACATAAATTTATTTATTTATCAAATAATTAAGAAATTTGTTTCAAAGTTTCTAGTTTGACAAAATAATATTTACTAATTATGGTTGTATTTAATTATGAAAGTGGACATTGTCACCACTTTTCAGGTGGTAATATCCAATCTGACTCTTAGATACTCTTAGATACTGAACGGAACTAGTTTTCCCGAATTGCGCTGGGAGGTCTTCTCAGGGTTCTGTACCACACCAAAGGGTGGATTTAGTTATTGGAAGCGAGCGCGAGCTGCTATTGGACTTCATTTGATGTTGTTCTTGCATTAGTAAATCACGTACCCACCTGTATCCTAGTGCCATGTCTCCTTCGGGAAAGGGCCCAGGGGGAATACAGAGTTTTCTGTGTATTCTTTGCGCTCCTCCTCCCGAATTATACAAGCCTAATTACTAAAATTGTGGTACGTTATACTCAAAGATCCTAAATTTTCGACAAAATATTGTGAATATTTGTTTACTTATAAGTACATAAAGTTAGTAAATTTCCAAATACATAGTGGATTCGTAATTTCAACCTCTGTACTAGGTAATCGGTAGGATGATTTCAAATAAGATATTGCAATCATATTGTAAATATCAGTTTACTTTTAGCTTTATCAATTTACAAACTTTCAAAATTTTTGTAGAAACATGCATTCAATGGGTATACTGAGGTAATCGAGTATCCTGAGGTAAAATATGATGTTGTAAAATACTTGTCTTTCTGAACATATAGTAAACAGTTAGTTGAAATCTTAAATATATGTAAAGACCTGCCCTAGTCGGCTACAATAGGATAACAAATTAAGCTGAATACAATTTTGTCATTATCAAATTTCCCTTATGTAAATTTATTGTTGTCTTTTGTTTGATTATGAATTATGAATATAAATTCAACAATTAGTTGAAATCTTATAATACAAGTAGAATGGGGTAACAAAGTAAGCTGAATCAGATTTTGGCTTTTAAGTTTCTCTTATGTAAAAATATTTGTTGTTTTATTTATATACAGTAACAAATTCTTGAAACCTTAAAATTTACGTAGTGACCTGGTAGAGTGTTGCACATCGTAGGAGAAGGTGTACAAGTTGTATACATAGTATTTCCATAGAAGCAACGCTTTCAGGGGCATCCCATCGTTTATCAATTCGAAGACAACCTAGTTCTTGACATGTTGTAAGAGACAAACCGAATGAGGTTGAAGCTAAGGAAATCGCTTGAGAAATTGTACTAACTGCTGTCTGAGATGTAGATCCAGATTGAAGGGCTAACGGCCCGAAACCGAACCGTCGCCCGGACTCCTTGCGCCCTATTCGTATACGCTGTAGCATCGAGAGTGTGAACAGACAAAAGATCTCCAGGACCCTGCTCACAAAATGTTATCTCTCTCTGCACCAAATACAGGTCAAATATTCTGAAATTTTTTCAATAGCGTTTCTATAGTTGCCACTAAATCATTATGCGCATATTCAAAAATATTACATACTTCGGGCAGAAGTGTGTAAATATATTTATGTTCACTGTATCAGCTCTCATATTTCCCTTGGCATTAACCAGAATCGTGCACAACCACAAAATTTTATTCAGAGCGTAGCGAGCGAGTTCAGAAGAGCAATGAGCGTACACTTATACAATTTGGAAAGGTGAAAACATGAAATATATAGACTTTATAGAGGATCCATCTACATTAGAGTTAGAACTGTTGATTCAAACAACATAATGGAAATACTTTGGGAGTTCAGGTTATTGGTCACACGGAATCAATTAGTTTGTCTCAACAAAATTTATTTAAAAATCTACTATATCCATGTACTACTGTATATAGCAACAGAAATAGGCAAATCATTGTGCGGTTGCCCATTAGCAGTAAGTACTTGCGCGCTTCGCACCCCAGGTCGCTGCCCGACAGTATAAAATCTCGGATTAGCTCGGGTTAAGTCATAAATAGCTAAAATTTTGGATGGTTGGCTTGGCTCCGCGTCCTAGTATTATACTCGGCACAATATGCCTCGAAGAAAATCTTTTGCGAAATTTGTATTATATATTCTCCATGCTCCATCCAAATTCCATTTAATGGCCTTCTATGGTGGCACTGGAACTACTATGTCGCTATTGGTCAGAAATCTCGGGCACCCCCGTGCTTCAATTATCAAGAAATGCTGAAATTTTCCGAAATTTGGATAATTTGGATATATCTTACAACCATGATGCAATAATCCTATAAAGATCTAGATTTTTGGCAGACTTATGACGTCAGGATAGTGTCACTTCGTGCGGTACCTATGATTCATATTTGAAACTTCTATCATGTATATTGAATGAGCAGTGATACATAATGTGATTATTTCCATAATCCAAAAGGTGACAATGGCGTCATAGTTTTGAAATTCCTTCAAGACTCGAACTAGTCCGAACCAGGTCGAAAATGTCCCTATATGGAAAATTCAGCGACTCTGTGCAGAGGAATCCCATGACTGAGTTTTAGCAAGCGAAGGAATCCACGGCTGATTTCTAGCAAGCGAAACGCGCTAATCTATACTATTCAAATGCAATTAATTTATAACTGTGTATCTATATATTTGTATGTTCAGAATTAATTGAAGAAAGTGGAAGACCACAGTGCTGAATATTGGCCACAGGGGTATTTTCCGCCTGGCTCGAGCCTGTTCGAGTCTTGGACAAAAATTCATACCTATGAAGAAATTATGACATAATTGTCTTCTTTTTGCACTTAAGAAATATCACATTATTAGCCGTTATTCGGTCAAAATACATGATAGAAGGTTGAAATTTAATCACCGGTACCCTCAATGTAACAAATGCCCAGACGTAATGATTCTGACCGAACGTTAACTCATCATGAGATTATTACGCCATCATGACAGTCCAAAAAATTGTCTCAGTTGTTTTGAATGGATGCACTATTAACTTGACAAATGAATTCAATTATTTTGTCAACTGAACTGAAAATTCAATTCTTCTAGCAAACAAAGCAATTAATTTGACAAATGGTTAAAATTATACGCCCTATATATTGGTATGATTTCAACATTTCCCATTTCCCTTTGTAGAGTGTGGATTCATATACTCAGACCAGAATGTTATAAATGTATAGAAACATTATTTACATTATTAAGGAGTCTTGCCGCGATCTTTGTATTACGGTATGGGCTATTTTCTAAAGTATATGCTATTATACATGTTTAGTGTTTTCCAGTTCGTTGGACTAGCCAAACTAAGAGATAATAGTCATAAACCCCGATGTATCTAGTGTGTATTACGAATTGGACATGAAAAGGGGGCAAAAGTCCTCCCATAGGCGTAACATTAAAGTTCGGTACATATCACAGGTTATATTTGAAGAAGGACTATTGCCTAAGACCTATAAATTGTTATATATGCTAACAATATGTAGTTCTAATATCTGGACCAAAATTAGGCACGAGTGCCTCGCCAATAAGAAGATATTAACGTTTGATGTGGGGTCTGGCAAAAATAAGCTAAGAACCGGAGTCCGCAGGGCTTGGGGTGTTATAACATGAAAATTATTCGTTCATTCATTCCAAATGTGGTCCAGATTTCAGATAACATTGTATAAATACTTACCATAGATTTTCAGTGGATAAGAATCAGTCATTCTTCAAAAATATCCTGTCACATGGCGAAAACATAGTTTTGAGATAATTGAGGCTAAAGATTCATAAAAAATATTTTTGGGTACATACATATTATAGTGGTGTTTCGTCCCGCTAGGACTCATCAGTTAAGTTATGTCTTGTCTTAGGACATCACCTTACTTTTGACGGATAACAAACAATACAAAGCAGTAAAAAGGTGTGATAATCTCCAATCAAGAGGGGGATAATTAAATCAGCTGATAAAATTCTGATCGATAAAAGAGAGTACTGCTTAAGGATTCGAATCCATGACCTGCTTCTGAGTGGGAAGTAGTTCTTTCCACTGGGCCAGCAGGACCCATAATAGAAATAAATAATTATATACATTATATAGGAGAATTATTTGCCAAGAATGTTAAATTGAAGGAAATTCGAAAATTTTACCAAAAAATGCTATTTTAGAGGAAATGACGTCACAAATTGTCACATAACTCACTCTAGAATACTCGGATTTGAAAAATTTCAATGTAGGGATGATTACAATAGATGTGAGTATGTTTCTATATAATAAACTCATTAAAACAAATTTGTCTAAAAATGGCCAAAATTTCGCCACTAGACACCATAACTTCTGGGTTGGGTCCTAAACAGTCAATAGTTACTGGCAAGTAATTCTGAAATAGAAAATATGTTTAATTACTAGATATTCTTCTACATTAACAAATCCTCGTTAATAGTGTCTCTCTAAGGTAACGCTCCTAATCAAATGAATAACAATTCCCTCTTTTGGGCCTGCCTGGCTTTTCAGTTCGATTGTCAAAATAGTTAAATTCAGTTGGCTAGATAATATTATATTCGTTTTGAATTCTGAAGTAATTAAATTTATCTAGATAGAATTAACTTCTAGAACATCAGTAAATTCCAGTTTTGTTGATCTTGTTATATTTCACATCATTATTGAGTGTAAAGACTCAATATTGTTGTAAATACTAGGGTGCGCATAAAAACTTAACGCGGGCCTTTCTAGCTATCGACGTCTCTGCCTACATGCTTCAGAAAATTAGGGTTGACCTAAGACAAGGAAAGATAAGACACTCAGTATATGTTGAAGTTGGTCCCAAACAAATCCATCACAGTTTAATATAATATTGATTATTTTCTCTTCTACCAATATGCAAACGTATATTGAGCCTAAACGAATGGATCTTGAGATATAAAGTTACCCTAATTATTCGGCAGCCTGGTTACATATCTCATTCCCATTTTTCTGAATCTTCACACATGACCTCCTTGACACACGGGTGTACTTTTCCGACTAGAATTCAAAACAAAAATGATGACAAGAAATGTTCTTTTTCACATATCTCGAGAGAGAAATATTATAGAGCTTTGATATGTATTTATGACATCTAGGAATATGGTATCAAAGTATGCTTTCGAAACTGTCCAAAATATGTGATATTATAATGCGGAGTCGCAAAAAGCTATCTCGAACTAAAAATGCTGCTTTTCAATCTTTTATTACAGCATGTTCACAGTGTTTTTAATGCTTTATTGGTGTATATCATGACAAAGGAGAGCAGTTTGATTGAAAACAATGGTTTTTATGGTTAGAATATGGACACCTTCCTGTGTTGCTAAGAATAGGTGTTTTATTTTATTTTGGCTATAAAAAACTATGAACGCTATACTCTCAACTTCTTACTAATCATTCCGTAATAGTCAATTTCATATTCACAAATGATATTTTTCATTTTATTTCAGTTGATCCTCGAAATATTTTGACATTTCTCAGATTTTATATGACCTCTCCTATAGCATATGTCAAAATATCTCAATAACTATTAACAAAAAAGACGATGAGCTATATTATTAGTGTATAGGTATTCGCCTCTGTCATTATAGAACTATCAAGCATTCAAACACATTGAGAATAAGTTTAAACACAGTTTGAATAATAGCTATGGGATTGACAGTATCTACTATAGGAACTTTGGGTATATCCTGAATGACTTGGGAGAGTTTTTCAATAAAATTGTTATTTTTCCCCCCAAATGCTCGATAATAGAGAAATATCCCTATTCTAATAGAGGATCATTATATTCTTAAGAAGGTGAAACTCTCAGTTTTCGCGTTAATTGAATAAGTCTAGGTAGTACAGAGACGACTAAAATTAATGATTTCAGCATGACACCTAATCTAATATATAATTTCATCATTTTGACAATTTATTTTTCAGTCGTTTTCGCAATTATTAATCACTTGGGCCATGAATGTCGACAAATACCAGACATGCAAATACCCTAAGAGATACACTCAAATTGCAATTTTACGTTATTTAGGTGAAACAAACACTCTTTACTAAAAATACACTAAATCTTGTATGTTAACATTATTGTGAATTATACACGTGATACCTAAATATTGAATTAACCGGTGGGCCAAGGAAAATTACTTCTGCACAGACTGTGATTTGAGATTTTTGCAATTAATTTTAATAGCTTTGATACTAATCTTGATTTATTTAATTTGTCTCTATGTAGCAGTATTTTGATGGCATTTGTCTTGGTATTTTATGTGATATTTTTATTTCAGTTGTGCTATTCATTAATTGTTTTACCAAATAGTACTACTTCCTTCAATTGTACAATTCCCTTTTCTTGCCAATTTCCGAGCTGGCAAATTAATGACAAACTTTATTCTTCTTATGGGCTTACCTCTGGAGAACCTTATTCAATTTTTCCCAATGGCGAATTAGTGGTGAAAAATATTCATTCCGATTTGAATGGAACAACTTTTCAATGTGTTACACTCACCTACAATACAACTAGTAACCATTTCGATCTCTCTCGTGGATTGAGGTCAGAGATCATTGTAGCTGCGATTCCTGATCAAATTGAAACCCCAGTTTATAGTATTGAATTTGGTTGTTCTGTTGTTATCAAATGGATTGCTCCGTTTAATAATCATAAACCTGTTCAGTATTATATGATCTTACTGACTGAAAACTATACAAACTCCATTTTCAATACATCGGCCAATAATAATTCTCTCTTATTGCATAATATTCTTGGAGGCGTACCCTATGAAGTTTCTGTATCCGCAGTCAATCAGATAGGCCAGGGAATGTATAGTTTACCTCTTCTTTTTGAATTTCCAACAGAAGCTCCGCTTGCTTTATGTATGATCGACAATATTACTCAAAATTCAATATCACTTTCTTGGAGTATATTATCAAATGCTTCTTTCGAATTTTCCCAGTTCAATCTCTCATTGAGCATTGAAATTTACAATTCTGACTATCAGCAATTTATTGTTTCGGATTCATTTTCATATACTATTACTTCACTAATCCCTGGTTCTGAATATTTTATCAATATTACCTCATCAATTCCCGGGTTTACGGGTTGTGTATCGAACTCCTATTGTAATTTTATTGTTACAACCAATTTGGAACCTACAAATGGAAGCAATTGCATTAACTTTAATTATTATCTAATTTTCTTGGTTCTAATGTTTCTTTAGCATTTGTAAGACATTCCTTGGTTTTGATTTGATATCTTTTGTCTCTGGATGCTAAATTTCAATTTGAGTATGGTACTGTACCTGAATGTATATATTATTGTATTTTATCTTAACCGAGTACGTTCCATCAATTTGGTGTAATTTCAAAATGCTACAGCTCCTTGGATTTTTAGGAGTGTTTACATTTTGAAATTTCCGAAAAACCCATACACCCTGAGAGTGATTATGAATCAGGAATCCAATATTTTAGTAAAATAACTAACGAATAATTATACTCTAAAACGATTTCAATTTCACGGAAACTCAATGAAAATTTCCACATATACGGTCGTAACGTTTCAATTGGTATATAGTAAAACCTCCGAAAGTTTCAAACGATTCAGAAATAACCCAATTACAAAAAGGAAGAAATATTAAAGAAATGATTATTCATCGTTTATCAACACAAATATTGATTTATAATTTCATTGAATTAGATCCATGCTCCAGAAACAACATTACATTATTGGAATACCCTAATATCCGAATAATGCATTGTTACAGATTTTTATTCGCATTCGTATATTGGGTATATAAAATAAAGAATGCTGTTGTGCTAGTTTACAATAATGAAATAAGATATTCGTGCAGTGTATTAGTGATATGTATGTATTTATATATATATACATATACTACTACTTGGAGTATTGGGATACTCTATCACTTGTGGAATAAGTGGTACAACTACGAAATTATGTGGAATACTTCGTGGATTTGACAGAATGTATAACAATATAGTTTTTTCATCGTTTCAGGTGTAATAATGGCCATAAATGTTTATAAACATAGATTATGCAAATATACTGGCGTGTATATTGGCATTATGTGCTAATTGGGGAGGGAGTTCCAATATTTATGGATAGGGAGTTTATATAAATATAATTATAAATATATGTATATACTTGAATCAAGAAAGAACTAAAACAGTTGATTCATTTGCGAAGCGTAGATAATGACTAAAATACACGAAATTCTAAATTTGGATTGATCAGTCTTTGAGGGTTTTCTCAAATGCACATTTAGATTTACCTCTGTGTCTTTTAGTATATTGCATTACCTTCGTTTGGTTATGTAATGATTCTTACATGTTTCTACCAATCTTGGACTCTTGTCTGCTAATTGCATTCAATCAATACCAAGTTGATGAATTATTTATTTGACATTTATAAAATATATTGGCATGTTTTTGTTTTCAAAATAGTTACAAAGTTTTGTTGGCGACATTTCCTGCTAAAAACGATTTCATATGATATTTTTGCGTAGCATTTTGTATATATCTTACATCCAGAGAGTTAGTGTTTTAGGCTTACCTTTGTTTCCCAATCCCCCTAACTTATATGATATTTCGGCTATTGTAATGCGCTTGAATTGTTCCATATTGTGAAAATGTAGATACGTAATATTTTTTCATAAGCATCAATCCATTTAGATATTCACTACTAAAGATGTTGCGTTGAAGTGGCTGACCATCATCTTCCAAATGGTGGATAGCGTATCACTGTTTCTAGATGCAATACCTGAAATCAATCTTATTATTCTTACTGATATTACGAAAGTCAAACTGAAAGACTGAGAATGAGCCAAGCTCAGTGATAAATTCGTCTTTCCATTACAGTGGATACCTTTTAAATGAACATCATTGGGAATCGCATAGAACGTTCTTATATCCGGCATGTTCTTATAGCTGACATATCGCAATGTGATAAATATAATGGATATTGCTTATCATTGAATCCCAAACTAGGGAGGTGCGCTCAGACCCCTCCAGGCACAAAACTTGCCCCCTATGTCGCTTATAAGAATGCCATTTGTGGTAGCAGAATATTTTTATCAACAGTATGCTCTTGAATATACATATATATATATAAGTACGTGAAGACTGCGTCCCTTCAATGGTTCCTATATGCGATATTCACTGCCTCAAGCTATGTTCTCTTAACATGTATACATTATAGGTGCATATATTTAGAGTAAGCCGGTTCTAAGTATGATGTTCTTATATCTGACAATGTAGCCGCTCAATTATTATGATTGCAAATTGAGTAAGATCGTGATACATATATTACAGTGGGGTGGACACCTCTTAGGGAGTATAGTGTTTGGCCTCTTAGTAATTCCTCTAAAATCGCACATTCACCAAATAGCTTTGTTTGTCCGTGACATCAAATTTCAAATTTTAGAAGAAATAGTCCATCTACTAGGGCGTTCAATAAGTCTTGCGTGCGATATCATAGAATATGATACAAACACTATACACACTAATTCACTATATTATTTATTTAAAGTAATCCCCTCCTGCAGATACACAAGGTTTTAACCTTTCCACGCACTTGTAAAACACATTTATGTATCTTCTTCGGGGATGGATTTGAAGTGTTAGTACAGGCCCGTTCCGAGTGCTTGTGAAGTGTTAAAATCTTTGTCTTGAAGGTAGATTTTAAGCTTGGGGAATAGCCAAAAATCAGACAAAGTTGGTCTGATGAGTATGGAGAAGTAATTCTAACCCTTCTACATCCAAGAAATTTTGGTAAGCTTAGCTGTATGGGAACTGGCGTTATCAATTAAAATCTTAATTCCTCGAGTTCCGGTTTTCGGGCGGAACTTTCTGTATTTTTTATAAAATTTGGAAGCATTTGCCCTGTAAAGAAAGTAACAGTGACAGCCTTGCCACTCTCACAAGGTAATTGCAAGACAATTCCATGACTACTGAAGAAGATGGTATACATAATCTTAGGTTTTCTGAAGTCGGGCCTAGGAATTTTCGCCGGTTGTTCGTCGCCCCTCACCCATGATCACTTCTTATACTTGCTATATGGTGTTGAATAGTACACCCACGTCTCGTCACCAGTAGTAATCTCTGTTAGGCGTCTAGAATCGCAGTTCTCATAAGTTTCCAAGAGTTTCTTGGCAATATTCAGTCGTGCCAACCTTTGATTCTCACTGAGCTTATGCGGGACCCATTTCCCACAAATCGATCGGTAGCCAAGCTCAGTCGTCAGAATTGTATGAATAGCTCCCGATGAAATCTCCATACTTTGTTCTAAGTGATTGACAGTAATGCACTTGTCTTCCATGACAATACTTTCAATGAGTGCGATATTCTCTGAAGTGGTGGCGGATACCAGTCTTCCAGATCGAGGCAAATCTGTGACATCAGCATCACCAGATCTAAAACGGGCAGCACATCGCTATACAGTAGATCTGGAAGGGCAATCCATGTATAATATCTCCTGTAACTCGCTGAAGATCTGTACGAGCTAGATCTTGAGTATTGTGCGAAACTCCATGTAAGCTCGCCATTTGAGGTTGAAATTATCATCCTTTGAAGCCATAATTCAACAGTAGGTATAAATTGACTACACGTAATTATCTCCAACATTCATAATTTGTATTGAATAAACTTGAAACTTTCAGTATATGGAGTTTAACTATATGGGCTTATAATATATAAAATTTAGATATATTACTTGACTAATTCCTAAGATATATCATGACCCGGAAGACTTATTGAACGCCCTGATATAGCATGTTTGGTGTTAGCAAAGACATTCTTGCAAAATACGACCTTGGGTTTGGTCGAACTCCACCCTGTTGATGCATTAGCATAATTATGGGTTATGTAATATTAGAACAAGCACATATGATGAAACAAAAATCAATCCTAAAATAGCAAATCTAGTAATATCTCAGAACAAATATAGATTGTGTCAGATGAGGACATGTTCCTATGCCATATGATGGCACAAACAATACTCAAACCATTTAGTACTCCTTATGCCATATTGAATAGACACAAGTAAACACCTTTAATTACTATATATAGAGCCCAGCCGGTAAACATGTTTGCAGTCTACTTTTAAAACAATAACTTTCATTACCCTATCCATTTACAAATTACAACATTATTCAGTAAATATACCTAATTAGTACACAGATGGCTAATCAAGTGAATCAACCCAATCAGCCGACATACTCGTATCAGTTTCTAGCAGATCAAGGAGCTATCAGTAGTAACGACATTTCCCTATAGTCCACCCAAATACAAGATTGCCATCAATCCTATGATGAAGATTTAGATGTGTCTAGTGAAGATTATGAATTGTATAGCTTTCTAGAAACTCCCTCACCTCTCCTACTACACCCAATCTTACCTACTGCATGCATCCCTTACATTCACCACTTGCTAGCCCAACTACTCAACTAACATTCTCATTACCACAACTCTACATCCAATCAACCCCTTCATCCCAGTTTCCTGACACGAATATTGAAACAGAGAATTATAAGGCTCTCAATCAGTCAGTAACAACGTTTTCAACAGGACAAACTTCCGACACACGCACACCTATCAAGGAGAGCGCTCTTCCAGTCCAGCTGTATCTAAAAATCTAAACTCTTTCGTTTCACCACAATCCATCATCCAAATCAGTGAAATGCTTTACATATATTAACTATATTGGTGATCCTGTCGATGGTTCGCATACCCTACAATCAGTGGTAATACATAGCGTTGTGTCTATTTATGATCCGAGATAACCATTTCCCACGTATCATCCTGAAAAATCAAGGAACTGGGAGAAAGGGCACATCTTTGTTACAAAGTACCCTTGACAATCTCCATTTGGACAGGAACGCATCGATCTTCAAGTGTACGCCAATGAAGAGACTGGAATACAAATTGGGAAGACAAGCAAACACACAAGGATGGCCAATTGGGAACACCCATAGAACGATTCTATCCCCAGTTGTTGGATTCAGAACATACTGTTGACATTGGAAATCCAATATTTACACCGGAAGAGCTAGAAGTAGCCCCATGCTATCACGAACCTTTCGAGGATGCAGCACACGTGATCACGGAACCAGAGTAAATGTTCCAAAATGTACCACTAGCCATTCCAGAACCGACTCACCAATTACATCCTACTCCCCTAACACAACAACACTCTCTCTCATCCAAGGTATCTACCTGTTAGACTGTGATGAACCAATCCAATTCTTTGCCGCCATATTCCGACCCTATGATTTCAGGAGCATTCTACAACACACAATGTTGTAGCGAGCACAAATGAAATTTCATCTGTCACCATGCAAGTGGAAAGAGCCGACCTATGAAGAGATTCGTTGCTTTATTGGCCTCATCTTATGGACCTCCCTTGTACAGATGCTTAATCGTCGTAGTTACTTTACAGATTCAAACATATTCCATTTGCACTACTTCAAACGCATTCATCGCGTAATCGATTTGAATAGTAATTTACGATGTTGCACTTTGCAAACAATCAGCAAATGAGCCCATCCCTAAACACTGCAGAACGTTTTGAGGCGAAACTTGGTACACTACTTACCGCAGCCAATAAAAACTCGTCAAATCTACTCAACCAGTTAGATCACTCTCCATTGACGAGATCATGGTCAAATTCTATGCCAGGAGTGTACTGCTTCAGTATATCAAAGCGAAGCCAACTAAATATGGCGTCAAAATCTGGTCCATCTGTTGCGCCTGTAGCGATTACAGTCTAGCCCAGGACATATGCTTAGGCTCCACTGTAGAATATGTTGGTGGACGTGATGTGGTGTTACAGCTAGCCAACCTATACTTTGATAAAGGCCATATAATCTATTGTGATAGATTCTTCCCCCATCTTGACCTGGCGGCCTACCTAGGATCACGAGGAACTGGCATGGACGGCACTTCATCTATCAAAAAACTATCACCTGATCTAGAATATTCGTCACCAATATGCATCCTCTCACTTGGGCTTATAACTGGTTCATGTTCCAGGCTACAACCCAGCACAAGCCCAAAATAGGATCCACCATACAACTACAAGCCTGTGAGCCTCTCTGTCTCCTCGTATGGAATGATAAGAAGTATAGAACCGAGGATAAGGAAGTAGTATTCAATACAAACTGTGTTCCAGCAATTCCAACATCACACAATAAACAATTTCATCACAGAATATTCGTGACGCCGAATTACAATAAGAAAGAAAGCCTATACCAAGCCCACCAATACTGAAGGCTTATAATTATCGCATGGGAGGACACCACGTTCTTCAGCTCGTCTAAACGCGGTTATCTCGAAATATTTTTTCACATCTTTGATTCAGCAGGTGTAAATGCCTACATACTGTGAGAAACTTCAAAGCAAGCGAAACATCAATGGAATAGCGCCGCAAACAGAAAACACACGCTAGCCTGGTTCAAAGAATGTGTTATCACGTCCTGTAGCAACTTTACATCAAAAAATACAAAACATCCGCCTTCAATCCAGTCCTTCCATTACAAAACTCAACCAATGCTATTATTCATCATCAGGTGCAACCAATTGTGAAAATGACTGATCTCAAAAGTCAATTTAGAAAGGGACATTGCCTCATTTGTAAAATTACCAGTCGCACAGCTTGCTTAGCCTGTCAACAGCCTTACTGCTATAATTGTGGCAGAGAACATCTCAGGCAACTTCTGATGCCGAATGCTCAAAATGAACCTAGCCATTTAGTTGATGAAGAGATTCAATCAATTCTACCCCCTGACTTAAAAACCAGTCAACAAAACAATCTATCTGGAGATATTACTCCGAATCAACTTGATGAGTTTGATCTGACAGAGGAAGTAATAGAAACAATTCAACATAACGAGTTGAGTGGATCTGATGAAACTCCTGACTTGTAATGGTATATACTGCTTCCATTAATTCCATGAGTCATAAAGAAAATTTTAGTTTTTACTTCAGGACATAAATGTGTACCTTATTGCATTGATACATCAACTTACGTATATTCTAATAAAGACTCTGCTAATTACTTATTGTCATAATTGTGTCGATTGTAATTGTATCTTGCATGTGTGATAAGTGAATGTACAAACTGAATAATGAATATGTTTCAATGAGGTTAGCATGGGTAAAATTTAGGGTTTGTAAGTAAAGATATTTCAACATGTACACAGTGGCTTAAAATGGGAGTTAGTAAAGAATGGGTATTTTCATTTGAAATAGACATATATAATGTATTTTCAGCATATAGGTTATCCTATGCTAGGAATCATTTGGTGCATTCAAAATTTTTATAAGGTTTCTATATATCATGTTCTGACGTCATAGCTTTATGCTGAATTTTGTTTTTCTTTAATATCTGATTGTATAACAATGTTAGCCCTATAAATTGTATTATTTGGGTATAGTATATCATATCCATGTAAGCAATTACAACTGTTAGAATTTCAAAATTACTCATAATTTTTATAAAATGACGTCATACACAATTCTGCTTTTGTACTTCATACTTCTAAATGTGTTTTTAGTTATTATTCATATCTTTTTTGCTAATACATATATATATCAATTCTAACAATTTCTGAATAAAAACAATAAGCACTTATATTAAGCGATGTTTTATTGTATTATTTATCCACTAACGTTCAGCAAACTACATTGTTACAATATCGTATCAATAATAAGGCCGTTGATGATATTATCAATAGATGATTCTAATAAATCTGTTGCATTGCCTCTACAGCACTTAGCTCTTCGGGTATGACGTGTTCTCCGCACTTTTCGCACACCACTGTCGATCGATATTTCATTAACACAGGATCGCTTTCAGATGAGAGCCTGACAAATATATCAATGACATTATCCTCGAAGGAAGTTTTCCTTGCTAGATGTTCCCTATATTTCCTGATTAATTTGTTGCAGGCTTCGGATCCTTTGCTAAAGCACTTCAATCCATACCCAAAGTTCATCTCTCTCAGTATTTCTTCAGAATGGACTAGTAATTTATGTAAAGTCGGTGTAATGTTCACCCTGGGAAAGGATTGAAGAATAAGGAGATAGGTGTCTGTACAAAGGTTACCAAATTTTTCTGTCTGAATTTATTATTCTCAGAATGACAGATAATTGTGTGTGCAATTTACAGAGTGAGTCTCTATGATCAATCTTAACCAAAGACATTGCGCATTCAATAAACTTGGAGTCATTTTAAAAAGCTCTTCGAGCCACACCACCAGTGGAAGTAGTACCTCCTTTGGGGTCTGGTTGGCCAATTCTTAGACTTGTTACTTCTTGAACTATGGTTCGCACATCCATCATAGAGTCCTTAATTTCTTTTGATGACGCTGACCATGTGAGCTTGTTACAATTCAGGTGGTACACAAGTAAATTAAACCATCTAATAATGCACGTATAGGAATGTAAGGGAGAAGCAGGTAAAACATCTATTGTTTACAATGGTTGGTGAGTCAGGTTAAATCTTTGATTTGTTGGTAATGAAAAGAAAGCATCAATGTCTTCCAGTTCTCCAAATAATTGAATTGCGTCTGAAATGTTTCTATTGATGGGATAGCCTTGCAAAATTAAATCACGATCTTTGAGTTCTTTCTGCGTTGCAGTACATAGTTGACAACTCGCACCTCCTGTTCCTGAGACAATACTTGCCATTTTGCCATCAAGCATTGACCGCACAACATTGACAAATATATGTTTATCATCGGCAAAATAGAAACCTTGGTCCTTCATTTGATCTGTTTCGGGATTGATGATATCTTTCATAAATCGATGAATATTGTCATGATTTTCTGTGGCAGCAAGAAGGAAATTGGACATTGGGAGAATGGAGAATTCGGGCAGTTGTTTTTCCAAAGTTCCTTTCCACTAGAATTGACAATGTGTATTGCTTTGAAGCAAAATAGGATGAACGATTTGGTAGACGTATTCGTATTTGGTTGATTATATAAGGTATGCTTTCCAAATCCATCTAAGCCATCAGCAATCTGAAATCGGAGAAGAAAATCCTCATTTGAAGGGGACGGTAGAGTGGACATAATTCTACAAAATGTATGGTGGACAAATTGAGCGTATGGCACACACACACCAACTGGGGCTGTAGCATTCGGGTATAGTTGAATCATACTTCGTAGTACTAAATTATTTCTATGATCGGCCACCCTCTGATATGTAGGAAAGTGAATTTCATTAGATAACAAAAGTCGTCGTAGTAGAGTATACTTCCTCTTGCCAATCTCTAGTAGATCCAAAAGAAATAATGCCTTGTCCACATCCAATTCTTTGCTTTTAGATGCACGCCTGAATTGATCAGAGAATTTCACCTGCACAATTGATTTAGATACCCTTGCAACTTCTTGATTGTCTTCTTTATTGCACAATAATTGCAAAGCAAGAGCTGCAATTGTAATTTCAGAAGTTTTTTTGATTACGGAGATGGACCTGATAGACTCAAGGACACTAGAGATCCAGGAACGCTGATGTTGCAATGAAAGATTGGTAAGTTCTTTCTTTGGCGCACCGACTTAGTTTTTGTGGAGCTTGTGAAGCTATAAGTAATTCTGAGCAAATTTCAGAATGCCACCAATCTCCCATGCAAAGATTCAAGTGATTTTTTTGAAGTTCTAATCATATCTCGCATTCTACGTAGAATCAATTCAAGTTTAGCCTGCTTGGCATCGTCTAATCCATGGAGGTCGCTAAGATAACAGAGAGTTGTTTGAATGCAATTGCCATTTGCTTTCAGGATTCCCGCTAAATCGAGACGGGATTCGGGGCAAGTCATCGGAATAATTGGTTCAGCCATTGATCCCGGATAAACTATCCATGAGAAAATAAAGGTGTATGATTGAAAACATAAGTACACGTATATATGTTTAATTTTGTGCAGTAATTTCCAAGAAAAATTAGGATTAGACGGGTATTCAATTACCTAGTTACAGATATCACTTTAGGAATTTCCATAGCAAAGATTACAGACAATAGAATGTGACCAAAAAATCAAAGTGCGCATTGTTTGGGGCCTGTCATCTTCATATAACATAGCATAAATTGTAAATAACAACTGGTATTATTTTCGCCTTGACGTTCCTTGACATTTTTTCAGACACTTTCAAAATTTTATCGATGGAAAAATGGGATTCATTTTTTGCCCTGGGTACATTAATCCTTCGCATGAAAAGTACACAGTTTAGAATATATCTGATACAAAATTAGAACTCAGCATGCAAAATTGTCTAGAATAGATGAAACAATAGATCGCTAGTATATTCTATAAAGAATCGGAATCTTTGTGAAAATCTTTTATATTTTGAATTCTCCGAAACGATAATTTCAGCATCAAAAACCACAAAGTTTTGATTCAAATTTACATAACTATTGGCTACCAAATGATTCGAAAATTGGAATGGATGCTACTTGAATGTTTAGAAACACAATGAAACCATAAAGGAATGAAAGCATTACTATAAAAATTTCTTAATTCTCTACTACTAAGCCACTGTGATGTATTGAATAATTGAAGGATTGAACATTTACTATCATGTTGACTGCTAAATTATACACACAAATTTTTCTTTTTTCAATATATCTACACTACCATGACTACCAACCCCCCCTAGTCGCTGTTTCCTGAAGATATTTCTCGAAATTATTGCATTTTCAATTGTTTTCCTGAAGTGTATATGTAAGCGTAGGCGAAGTTAGTGGGTTACTAAGGGTAGCTGAAACCCCTGGGCTACTATCAGCAACCACAATAACCCCTCATACGAGTAGGCAACAGTAGGCTTGGTGAGGTCAAATGCGCCATTTCCCTACCAATAATTTTACGCTCACCATGCGGACTAATAGAGAGTAATTTCATGGCCCTACCAATCCACACCTCGAGTCTACGCCCCTGTCTCTGGATTACTGGGGTTGCTACCTACCAATCACTTATACCACTCGGCCACGCAATCTCCAATATTTTCCTCTGATTTGCCTGCCCTGTTTCTTAGAAGTGCATGGTTGAGATGTGAAATACAAGGGATGTGTGCTTTACAGTTTACATGGTTTTATGATGGGTCCTTTGAGGCCGAATATTTCGGTATAGTTTGATAGCAAGGAGATAGTTTATACTCTGGTTCCTTCAAATTATGTCTATTACAGTGTGTAGTTTATACTTCATTGGGGCCTTTCAAACGTTACATTAACGCAAATTTCCCGAAAATTACCACTCACTCCCCCTGTGTCAGGCTTAGGCCATTTGTAGTACAAAAGGATGGCACTGTCATGCTGTAGTTGCACCACCCCCTTGGAAGCATTACGCAAACGTATGAACGGTCCCATAGTTCCTTCTAAATAGAATACCTGGGTTAATGCTTTCAACTGACTGTCTGCTTACACATTTTCTTTCAAATGTAAAATCTATAAATTGAGGGGTTTTGTGCTTCTCTTCATTATTGTGTTCCTCATCAACACAATCACTACAACACCCTTTCGCATTCGCAGATCACATCTTTATATACAGCCATGATGTATGTACATATATAATGCTACATATGCAATGTATGTATAGCTCTAAACAGATATATGTTTATCAAATGACTCCAATTATTCTAACCACTCCACTTGGAAGTATATTGTAGACCAGCAGCATAAAATATCACATCAGGTTACCAGTAAGGAACTTTAAAATCTAAAGGGCACATTAATAGCACGAGCCAAAGTCAGAAAGCCTCTGCAGTTATTCGATGTAGCGATAGTCCATGCACACTTAGAGAAGAGATTTATCAGAATCATCACCTCTACTCACTCCTCGAACAATGTATTGGGCTTTCTCTGCCTGGCCAACTACCCCTGAGATTATTTAAGCATACTGTCCAGCAGGAACTGAATAGACCACCAACATTATCCGCCCTATGCAAAATCACTATCTTGAATTCAATGAAGATTAGCAAAAATCGGAATGCACGTGGTAGGCTTGCCATCATAGTACGTCAGTCACTTTATTCACCAGATGATCTCACCAACCCTACCTTGACTCCTTCAATTTCATCTCATCCAAACAATTTGTGGAATGCTAAGGAAGTAACTCTGCAACAACACATACTTATATCTGTTTACTCGGCTACATCTCTAAGTGTGATAACAAGGTTATCTTAAAAAATTATTTTCCTTGGTCCACACAGCATGAACCCTTGCTATTTCGAGTCACTCTCACTTGTTTAGATAGATACACAGCGGCACGACCAGCTATAGCTCACTTATTATATTATTGCCTATATATTTCTATTCCCTGTTTTTATGTATGTAGTGACTTTTTTATTAACCCATATGCCTTGTCTCTTTGTAATTATTCATTATAAACTTCCGTCAATGGTTGGTTATCTGATGATACAATGTTGGACAATCCTTATTCGTTGCAATAATAATTGATGGATAGCAACAAAAGTTTGGGCAAAGTTTTTGTGTTATTACTGTGTTCACTGATGCATACAAGGAGTGTATTCTGACACAATTACGATGTAATAAAGAGTCTACCAAGCAATGGTGACATAGCTTTACCAACCTGTCACCAGAGATAATTCCATCGTTTATTGATCAATTTGACCCCAATTGGTCATCCTCTCTATCCTAACCAAATGTGAACAGGCCAATTGATTTTGAAATGGGCATGATACATATTTTATCCAAGTGTAGCTATGGCCGATCCGAGTTTGGAAACAGTGATTTACAATCATTTTGGTCTAACTTGATTAGATTCGCAATAATTACATTATTATAAGGTTCTAATGTTCTACTTATCTAGAGACAAATTTTTATTGTACTACTTATACAGATTCGCTGTACAATATTTGCATATTTCAATCCCTTATATAGTTTGGATTAGTTTCTTTCTCTAGTTTCAATATTCTTTTACCAGTTTCGCTATACGAATTTTTATTCTTGGTACAATATATTAATCTTATATACATATAGTTTATGTATATACTGTATATTGATTTTGAAATAAAGGATGCAATAAACCCAATGTTACGTTTCAAAGAATGTAATTTTACTTAATCAATGTTTACTAAACACATCTTTT
Organism: Oopsacas minuta; assembly: GCA_024704765.1. NCBI lineage: Eukaryota > Metazoa > Porifera > Hexactinellida > Lyssacinosida > Leucopsacidae > Oopsacas > Oopsacas minuta. The sequence goes on along the minus strand of JAKMXF010000008.1, from coordinate 94,715 downwards.
GCCATTTTCTGTATATTCTCGAATGTTATATGCTCGATAATTTGTTGTTTTACAAACATGCAATACATTTCTTCGAGCACAAACATTTTGCTTTTGAATTATTTAGTTACCCTTTTATTACCTGATCTGGTGACATATCCCTGGTCCATTTTCTGAACCTAACCCAAGGCACTATATTAGGTGGCACACGTTATATATTATATAGCACGAATCTATGTATCCCTGGAAAAAGCTAGCGATTCATTGTTCATAATAATCCGAGATATGGCGATTTTGAGGTGACGTCATCAACTTTGAAGTTGAAATATCTATGACGTCATAAATGAGAATTTATTCTCAAAACATTTTTTCAGAGATGTTATTTTTGTTGGAAATTATATATCTATTCGAATAGACACACGTGACAAATATATATATGTAACAATCACCATTTTGTCAAGGTCTTCGATTAGGACTTACTTGTGGGTACAGTGTCTCAAATAGTAAGTAATCGGTTAATAGTTGTATTGTATTATGTGATAATTCTAGAACCTCACATTTACAATTTGGACCTAAGTATATAATATATTGATTAACTTATCAAATAGCACTTAAAGATTATATACCAAACTCTTGGAATTTATTGAGCCACATGCATTTATCAGAATTTCTATAGTATTCATTTGTCACAAGGTGTATCCATTTGTTATACAAGCTATATGCATTTGCCAAACTGATGTAGGCATTTGTCAGAATTCTGTAGTCAAAATTTTAATCAACGACTATTGGTAATCAGATAACTGGATACATCCAGGAGCAAAGATGAGAATAATAAGCAAATGCAAGGAAATTTTGAATAGTTTATTTTAAAAGTGGTAGGTATGAACGGAATGTGGACATATTCCTGTGTTACACAGTGGGCTGCTAGGGTGCATTGGCCCAAATTCTCACCTTCAATTTATACCATTTTGAATTATGAGTTAGATTCTAGATATATTCATTGAGCAATTTGTAAAGTATCAGATGAAATATTTCAGTATTTCTATTTTTGTGGCCAATCAAATGTAGGACTTCATTGCTGTATTCTATATTATTCAAGCTTTCCAAGTAAAGTGAGTGCGCTGAATTGCACTGAACTTCAGGAACGAAAAGGTTAATCAGATAATACGGGTACTATGCTGTGAAAAGTTAGTAGAAATTTCTCTCGGCCATAAGCCATCCTGTTGGCAACAAAATTTGTTTCTACTAGTTTCCACCATGAATTATTAGTAAAATTCTTGTCAAGTATATAAACATTATATTAAAAGTACAAATGCTGCTTCATTGCACAACATATTAAATTTTGTCAAACTCCATTTTCACATCTACTTTGCTAATGGTACAATATAATGTAACAACATGCTGATATTTCAGCAATATGACGCATAATATTTTGTATATATGTTGTATATTACGAGGAAACGTACAAGTTCATTAACTTGATAACCTATTGAACCTCTACTTATCAATTTAAAAATGGCTGAAGCAACAATATTATCTGAAAGCCCGTAAACACGTCTTGACTTGGCTATCATATTGAAGGCTCACGACTATGATATCAATCAAGCAGCAGATGAAGTGGTGCGTTTGCTAAATCCCGAGGAAGGCAAGAGACATTCTTTATACTCTCTAATTTCTAAAATATCATCTAATGTCAAAAAAGAGTAAGAAATCTATTGAGAACTTAGATGGTGAGTGGTGGAGTGCAAGTATTTCATGGATCCCTGTTAAACCTAAGAGCACCCAATCATATCTTTCTTATTCAGGCTGTAATGTGGAAAGCGGTGATATATTGGTTCCGAATGTAGAGAGAAAAAGTCGATTGATGACATTCAAGTTCATTCTAAATAGATCAGGTTTGATCAGACTGTGATACTTACTGCCATCCGTCAGTTAGCACAACTTGAAAATATTTCTGTTATTCGCTACGTTGCTATCCTCTTGAATATTGTAGCTGTAGGACAAATTGATTTAAAGGCATCGCTATAATCGCTTGGAAAATCTATAAAGAAGAATCGATACCAACCCTCAGTAACATAGTTTCACCAGAAAATTAACATTCTTAACATATCAACTTCAATAAATGACGTAATCTTAATTACCATATACAGTAATACAGAAATCTAGGTATTCACTTAACTTAGTTTTATTCGAATATAATTGAATATAAGAATATACTATGGTAACTGAAGAATAACTAACATACGAGTATCTTATTGATAAATTATTGTTTAATACAAGGAGAATTCATCTATGGAATTTTGACAATATTATCTGTCACATTTTCTGCTTGCCTGTTTTTTACATAATTCTTTTGATGGCCTACTTGACAAGAGGTGGAACAAATGATGATCTTTCTGAATTTTTCATCCAGAATTGTACAACCATAGATGTAGAGCTTCATTGCAACATCACTTAACCCACTTAGAAAATCTGATTTCCTGCTCAAATGTGTTGAGAACTCTCGGTTCAACTTATGTCCTTGTTCTAACCTACTTCAGAAAGACTACACAATCCTACTATGTCATTTCTCTCAATAAACAGATAGGTATGAGCCAAAAATTTGTGGAGCGTATTGCTAATAGATACCTAGGGAAAGGTTGGCGAGATCAGTCAGTTGGTTTCTTGATTTACTACACGAAATGTGTGTACATCGACACTTCACTAATAGTAGCAACTCTCAGTAATGCAGAGAAATTCCTGTGAATCTTTGTTAGAGATTCTCTATAAACATTTGGTAGAAACGATAAAGCGATCCTAAAACACGGTTTTGATACGAAAATGTTCTTGCGAATAATAAGTTCGTAAGCTCATGGATACGCTTGCATACCAAACCTCGATAATCTCGCACAATTTGATTCTCAGTACGCTTGGACTTTCCTGCTGCAACTCGGTAGATGAGGTTCAAGGGCCAATCTAAAATCCTTAGATAATGATGTAAAGGTGCTGCAGGAAATACATCAATGCCACTTGGAGGTGTAATCCCACAGCGTTGCTTTGTATTGTAGCTCATCAGCTCTTTTTAATCAGAGGTTAACTGACGGATTGTTTCTGTGATACCCTCTATTGATCAATCCAAAGGAAACATGCAAACAACTTTCGTAATACTATTTATATCATTTCGGGTTGCTGCAGGTAATACATGGCACTACTCCTTTACCTGTCATCGTTACTAAGATGTTTCCGGCACACATTGAAGCTTTGATTTCTAATTTAACATGGCCATTTAGGTGATCAAATCCATTTTCATTAAGTGAAACAATTTCACGGTTAAGTAACTTGCTCAATTCTATAACTGTGTCAATATCCTCCTTTTGGAAAATAAGTGCTACTGGTTGGTTCGAACCCACGAGTTAGGATGCCTATTTTTCTACAGTAGATTCTCCAATCAATCTATTACCTGAAGAGGTGAAACCATGAAGACAATATAATTCGATCGGTCTATATTCAAGTCTGACAATAACCCAGGAGAGGAATGAAATCCAGAGTTATCCAGTCAATGGTTGATTTTGAGTGTTAATGAATAGAATTGTGGTGCAGGAAATTTAGCACACATTCTTTTAACAACCGGTCAAACAGAGAAATTACATGTGACGAGTAAGATATGTAGATCCCTATAGGATTGGAAACATTTGGATATCAGTTAAATGTTGGAACTATTGACTTTCTAATTCACGTATGTTTTTCCCAAGTAGTAAGCGAGGCCTTTTGATTAGACATAATAATTAAGATCTCTCCATTTTCCTTTCCCCAGCTTAATCATATTTCACACAATTTTGCATATTCTTGAATATGATACTAGGGATTTGGTTTCAACTACTAGTTAGGTGTAGTCGAGTAAATAAATTTCAAGTCTCACAATTTCAAATCTTGTGTAATAATTCTTTCTATGAAGATGTATTACGTGTAATACATATTTAATAACACATTATGCGGTCAATCTACAATTTTTGGTGGCCCTAATTTCTATAAACTTTATTTCTGCAATAAATAGTTTGCATCAAAACAGTAGTTCCCGAATTGTTAATAAGAAATCTTAACATAGTTGACCAAATTATATAGTCTCTAATATTTAATCTTAATTGTTGTCTGTTTGTTTGTCAGTTGGCAGGGAAAGAATTTCCGATATGCTATTTTGAAATTGTCGCAATATTATCTATTTATCGTATTTACAAGGAAGTAAATTGAATTCAATAAAACTTCACTAAATATAAAGAACATGCTGAATCCGATTTTCACACTTTTGGAATAGTCACATGTAAATTTATTGATGTTTTTATATATATATAACGTAAACAAATTTAGAATTCATTGTACATTCATACTTTCAACGATTATACTGGAGTAATCGAATATACTGAGTCCGAATATGATATTGTAAACAACATTTCATAAATATTTGTTCACCATAGGTGTAGAACTTCAGAATTTTTATGAAAATCTTGGGGGAGCGGAGCACTATAATTTTATCTATATCAACTCATTTTAAAGAAAACCCCTACTTCAGGTAACAAATCCTGGTGCGAGATAGGCCCAGTCTCCCTCCCCCTGCAACGACACCTATGTTGTTCACTTTTGAGGGCATAAAGTAAGCAGATTTAAAGATTATAGCAGTATCATGTTTTCTACAGATAATATTATGCGTTTATGTACTCGAGGGTCGTAGCCCCGAGTGCGGACAAGAAGCGTTCTTAACCGCGTAGCGCGAGCAAATATTCGCGCTCGTACTTGATCATCATATGACTTATACTAGTCTAAGAATCTCAAATCTCATATTTCGAGGTTAACTTAGACCTATAATTCGTTAAAATAGATCACGTATAACGTAAATACGTATTATACAACTTAGATATATACAAAATTTTTCATATGATTAATATTATTTCACACCTTTTTGTATATTGTTGAAATGATGCTAGAGATTTCGTTTCAACTGCTAGTTAGGGGTAATCGTGTAAGTAGATTTCAAATTTCACATCTACGAATCTGTATCAGCATGATTAATCATAGCACAAACATATAATCCTGTGCTGCACTCCCAGTCTGTTGGCTTGACCTTTTTTGTTATTGTTCTATATTCTTACAAAATTTCATGAGTAGTTATGCTCAGCTCTCACCATAGTAAAGGTTTGTGTCAGATTCTGGTGAGTCCTCTTGAATAACATATGTTAGTTGGTAGAGTTGATGTGTTATCAATTCTGAGTTATGGGACTATCTGTCCCGCAAAGCACAAATTAAATACCACCTTCTATATACATGCAATTTTTAAAAATTTATAGCTGAGTCTTTATATTAATTCAATAATCTATATTCTTGATTTGGTACAAGAATGGAAATTCTTATCATCATTTTCGAAATTTATGTATCGATTATATGTCGCGCCTACGACTAATGATTTTCCTACGTAAAATTGTCAAGATATTGGTGAATATCAGCAAAAATGTGGCATTCATGGTTGCAATTATAACTCTGGAACGTGCTCGGAAATTTTTATAAATCACAAACATTTCAAGTATGTCAATATGACCAATGAAATCCCCTTGCGTAGCTTCATATTCAAGAATTATATGGTAATACCAATAGAACAAATCCTTTCGAGATTTGAATTTTACCACACTGGACTAATTTGGTATAGGGTCAATATGAGTTTACACGAGTTGACTGTCGGGCAATTCAGAAGTCCATGGATAAGGCAACCAAAACAAAGCATATATTTCTTATACGACTTCATATCCGACAATATAACACTTGTATTAATAATATCCAATTACGAGTCATTATCAATATTACCAATTTACCATAAATGGGATTGTGTGAAAATCGCAAACACTCCTGGACTACATATGTTTCAGACATGTCTACATCACCAATCAAATCTCCATAGTATATGAATTCCTATTTGACGATTACATACTCATAAGTGAGTGTATAAAATCATGAAGCAAAAGCTTTTTCGAGAAATTTCCGAAAAGGATCATAACAATTGTTATTCTTGTTTCAAATCGATAATATACAAATTATGGAGGTATTTTAGGTTAATTGAAAGGCTTAATTATACATTTCCAGAGAGACTCGTTGGGAACAAAGCGGTTGTACATCAAATTCTGAGGTTTTTTCGTCCTATCTTTCTTAAAATACTGCTTTGTGAATAAAACATCTGATAGATTGCTCAGAAATTTTACTAACGGTTTATCGTCATATTGTATTAAGAATACACAACGAAGAACAGATTGTGTATAGAGCGTGTTAGTAAAATTGTGCGTTGCGGGACAAATAGGACATAAAACTGATGCTACAATTCAACTCAACGAACTATCATACGTTATTCAAAATGACTTGATCCATCAGGATTTGATTTAAACCTTCACAGTGGAGAGGGTTGGGAACAACCATTATTTTCAGGGGTCATTCTTAAGCACTAGTGCCTATCTGAAAATATTTTTCTGTTAATGAGGAATTTTATTTGATACATCTATAGAGATTCTAGCATGATAGTGCAAATTTACAAATTTCACTCGTGTTCATGATTAAATAACAGGGCTCTCACCCTGGAAACCTTCAAAATTCGTCAAAATCTCACGATTCTATCGTGTGAGGTACAATTTAGCTATGGCTACACACTTCTAGGTTTCTCAAGTTGAAACATTTATGCTGTATTTCCTTGAATAGTAGCCGCACTCGAATAATCGTCTCCCTTGAATATTCGCCCCCTTTAAATAATCGCCTCACTTAGGGGTCATAATTTCATAAACGTTTTCAAGGAATAACTTTTACTTGTATAATGGTTATTTAACTGTTAATTATTATAAAAACACATGGAATATGCCCATGGGTATGATTATATAAAAATTAACGTGTTTCCTTATCGAATTCTACTCTCAAAGTTTCTACACAGAAATAGCAAGTAGTCATGTAAACCTGAGAGGATTTTAAACTATGATGTAGTTAGATCTAATACAAACTGGAAAAATTTTCTATAGACAAGATTTGTCATTTTAGTTACGATATCTAGGATGACATATAAAAAATGATAAATAATCTCTAATATCCTACTGTTCGACGCAATTTTCCTTTAGGTCACTGTTTGTCGGACATCTAAGCCATGTCTCATGAATTTTGTTATCGCTATTTCACTATATTCTCAGTGAATTCAACTACGACAAAATATATTTATTAACTGTTGAGTAGAAGGCTTTTTTTTACAGGCCTTTAACACTGCTCTGGTAAAGCACCTAATCAACTAATGGAATTCTTTCCATGAGAAAGGGTTAGAATATGTTTCTTTTCATTATTTTCTATATTCCTTTAATTTACTCATTTGTTCCTCTACCTATATTACAGTTGTACATGATCCAATTTCCTTAATACACCATATCCAAATGTTATTCGTATAATTCAAATACTTAATTCCTGAATTTAGGATTTGATAATTATTTCTTTATTCGTTTTATATATTACCGAAGATGTTGGCTTTTGGAAGATGATGCTCATCTCCCGCGGAAGAGGTAGGCGATTGCATATATACGGCTTCTTTCAATAATAAGGATTTTTTAGGAATGTAAGCATTTCTCACAAAGCAGGCCACCTAGTAGGTGTTGGTGTATACTTTCTATCCACAGCACATATATACTCAGTTGAATCCAAATGATACTAAATTATTCTACCAGTTTCATAAACATTATCAAATTTACAGTAAATGGCTATCCGAAAGAGGCACAGGATATAATCCATAGACTCAAATACCAACCGTATATGTGACACAGACCTGCATAAGTTACAGAATTTTTGTATTATTGAAGTAATGAATATTCCAGAATTACATGATATAGCTCCACATGATCAAACAAGAGTTGTTACTTAATTCTCTAAATACATTATGGCCTTCCTCGAAATTGTACACGGTAAACCACTGTAACCTCAGTCACAGTCACAATCTCGATATTTGAAATAGATATTACATCTTTCAAGCCTCAATTCGCAGATTCTTCAAATCTTTAAAATTTACCTGTTGACTCTAAGTCAATGTCACTTGCAGTTGCAATATTTCCAATGATAACACTGAATTTTGAAGATGATATTCGAGCAACAGAAACATTACTGCGAACAAATATTATATCACTGCCTTCTGCAAATGAAGATATCTGATCTCGTTAGTGGACTCGCTATTAGAATATTTACCACACTAACGAATGAAACTAATGAAAGGTGTGTATTCGACAGTCATATCCCTTTACTGGATAAGTTTCTTGAAGATAGTCGTAATCAAGCATTTCCAATTTCAATTTTAAGTATAGAATTCATAATGGAGATATAACTTAGAGAGATTGGTTGGTATAGAGCAGGAAAATAGACTTACAATTTAGCTTCCCATGATGTCTATTTAGTAAGGGTGTAGATTTCAAGTCATCGCATTATCTTCTCAAAAGAAAGGCCTTCATCTGTTAAATTGGAGGAATTAAGTGATAAAATTCCAGGGCATGAAAGGAGACACAATCACAAAAATAATTCTTTGTCTTGGAGAGAACATGAACTAAGATTTAAATCATCTCAATTTATAGAAAATAGTTTGTTCGTATACTAATGAGGACAAGTGCAAATATTCTTCCATAATAATGGTTGATCCAACACCTGATTCTTCTCATGATGACCAAACTGCTTTCATGATTCGATATATCATATAAAATTATGATCAAATTGAATTAGTAGAGACATTGCTTACGTTTGTAGATTTTAGTGAAAAACCGGATCCGGAATACAGTTTGATATTAATTACTTTGAAAGAAAATTAAATTAAGTTAACAGGCTGCCGAGGACAGGGATGTGATAATGGTACAAACATGGTGGGGAAATACAAAGGTATGCAAATCTATATAATTAAAGTAAATTCGTTTGCTATTTTATCACCTTATGGTTGTCCCACTTTGAATCTATGCGGCACCCATTCCGCAGAGTGTTGTTTAGAAGCAATTACTATATTTGACAGCATTCAATCTATATATTATATTTCAGACCAGTCCAAAAAGATGAAAAATTATCCAAAATACTGTCGTAATGAATCCCTACATAGTCAATCTGAGACTAGATGGTCAGAGAGAATAAGTAGTGCGAAGCCGTTGTAGCTAACCTAAATGGTATTGAAGAGGTATTTAAGAACTTTTGGAGCTGTATTTATCTTCTAAAACTAGAGCTGAAGTGAATGGGGCTATTATATATGTCTTGTCCTTCCGTTGAATCCTAACGTTATCAATCAGATCCAAATTTTAACGCCTATTCATACTTGTAACTGTATCATCAAGGCAAGAAATGCTACAGTTGATAGTGAAGTTAGTAATATGAATTCTGATATACAACGTGCAAAATCTAAGAATTGATTGTGAAAGAATATGGTCTGAAGCAAAGGAGGTAGCAAACAATCTTGGTATTGAAATTAATTTAAAGACAGGAAGAAAAAGTGATTCTTCGATGAATCAAAAGTGATCAAGAAAATCTGAGTGAAATTGGAAAAATCCTGGGGAAGTGTTACATTCGTAACGAAAAGAAACACGATTATTTTACCGCTTTATTTTAGCCAATTCCGGGACCCAAATCGAGGTTTCATCAGCCTTTTGACGTCATAAAATGACACATTTTTCCGGCAGTATTCGGTTAATAGAGAATGCAGAGATGAAGTCTCGGGGATGTTTTCCAAAGAAATATATAAATGGAATCGGGCCAAGGCCAATAGGATTTACTTTTGGATTATATTTGGGAAGTAAACTTGGACAAAAGTGATAGGTCGAGGCTCTCTCACTTATGAAAATGAGTCCTGCATCTTTTTGCGAAGGCAATGCCACAATATGAGGCCTGTTGCGTAGGATTTTGACCTGCATCAAAATGTATTATTGTCGTAGGATTTTGACCCTAAAGTAATCTTACTTCTCTGTCATTTGACTTTTTCGAATTCCATGCACTATCATTGCGTATATACCCCTAAATGTACGTAATGTAATTCAATTTTAGACTTGCTATACTTATACATAACTGAATAAACAAGTCAATTTAGAGTTGGATTCTAGAAAGTAGTGAATTTGTTTGATAACATGTAAATTATGTTCCCACTACGTATTACAAATTTACAATCTGCATAATTATCCAAAATGCCAAAAATAGACAGTGTATATAAATATTTTATAATAATATTACTTGTATAGAAGGTGGTAGATATTTGATAATTGGATTTATTAACTCATAATAAATAACACTACGTAACAAATTTTTATGAAATCTTTGTTTGGCTTGATATTTTGATTGTTTATGGATAATTTTGAGGCGCTGATTCCGAAAATGCAATTAGTTTTTTTCTATCATCGATCGTTAACTTTCAGGAAGCTTATTTATATCAGCAGGTTACACACTTAGCCAACCCAGTAAAAATGTACATCACAATCAAAATCTTTTGTGCCATAACAATAAAGATAACAAACATTTTGTACTCCCTTCATTGTCTCTTGTCTTTTTAAGCTCTGGGAGGCACTTAAAGTGTCTGCGAATGCACAGCTTAAACAGCATCAGAATTCCAGGCTGGGGTAGGATTGCAAAACTTAGAAATTTCGTTCTTGTGTATAGTTTATTTGCTATCCAATACCTTCACTTGGAAAGTATTTACTTATATTAAGACTATAAGCTACCACCAGCTAGCATAAGCATAAGTATAACTGCCTTTCGCAGAGAGGCAGAAATAACTTGCTGGTTGTTCTTACGTTAAGTTAGTGTTTTTCAAAATTTAGAAATTGCAATGGCTAGTAGACAATGCAAGAATTCACCTGACTCATTTTGCTATGTTTGTGGATATTATGTTGGTGACAAACATGTTTCAAATAAAATATCAAAAGAAGCTAAGTATTGGGAAGCGTATAGACTGTATATTGGGATGTCCATTGGGGATCAGGAAAATGCCTGGGCCTCACATGTGATTTGTGGCAGCTGTCGATCTAATCTTGAAGCTTGGTTGAGGGGTTCCGCTAGAGTTATACCATTTGCTATTCCAAGAGTTTGGAGAGAGCCACAAAACCATCATGATGATTGTTACTTTGGTATGGTAAATATTGCTAAGTACCGCAAGGTTAAGGGAAGAAGAGCACTGACTTATCCAAGTATACCATCATCCATTGCACCTGTTCCTCATAGTGAAACTTTACCAGTTCCAAAACCACCAGCAAATGTAAGTAGTTTTATGTTTTATAATATAAGGCTACGCTAGCTTATATGCTGTAAGGGTGACCCACAATCTGCATCTTATGTTTTAGTCTTGTCATTTTAGTTGGAGTTTAATACTGAATGTGAAGACTCGATATCAAGTGAAACTTCGGATGCTGAGGAGGAGTATCTCCAATTAACAAGTGCAGATCGTCATTATCCTTCTAAGAGAGAATTAGATACTTAATACGAGATCTGCAACTAACAAAATCTGCAGCAGAGCTATTGACGTCAAGATTAAGCGAGTGGAATTTGCTGCGTGATGATTGCAAAATAACTGCTTACAGGAAAAGGTACTTGTACTATTCTGTTTACTTTGATGTAATACAGGAACTGTGCTATTGCAAAGATGTGAATGGTTTGTTTGATGCTGTTGGAATTGAACATGACCCTTCTCAGTGGCGACTTTTTATTGACAGTTCCACCAAAAGTCTTAAAGGAGTTTTACTTCATAATGGCAACAAATATTCGTCAATTCCACTTGCTTATTCAATACAAATGAAAGAAGACTATGAAATGTCAAGCAACTACTGCTTAAAATAAACTATGCTGAATTTAACTGGCAGCTCTGTGGTGATTTTAAGATGTTGGGATTTTTGTTGGGACTGCAGGGTGGTTACACCAAATACTCATGTTTTCTTTGTTTGTGGAACAGCAGAGCTGATGGAGAGCACTACAAGAAGATTCAATGGCCGCCAAGAAAGAATTAATGCCAGGAAAGTACAATGTCATCAAAGAGCCACTTGTAGGTCGGGAAAAAGTTTTACTATCACCTCTTCATATAAAACTGGGTTTAGTAGAGCAATTTGTTAAAGCTTTGGATTTTGAAGGAGAATCTTTTCAAGAAATTCGTGCAATGTTTCCAAAATTATCAGATGATAAACTAAAGGGAGGAATATTTGTTGGCCCCCAAATTACCACCATGTTAAAGTCAAGAACCGTGGAGGATAAAATGACCGAAACAGAAAGAAGAGCATGGCAGGCATTTCGAGATGTAGTTAATGGCTTTTTAGGAAATAACAAAGATCCTACTTATGAAGAGATAGTGAATACTCTGATCACAAGCCACCAAAAGATGGGATATCGCATGTCGTTGAAACTTCATTTTCTATGCTCTCATCTTGACTTCTTTCAAGAAAATTTAGGGATTTCAGCAAGGAACATGGCGAGAGATTTTACCAAGATATTCAGCTAATGGAAAGACGGTTTCAGGGCCGCTGGGACAGTGCAATGATGGGCGATTACATGTGGTTTTTGATAAGGGAAGACATTTCTGGTCACAAAAGAAAAGCTCGTTCAACAGTTCATTTTTGAAGTATTTTAACTCTCTAACATGAGTGCGTTTTGTTTTCTTTAGGACTTGTAATCAGCAATGTACTGTTTTATAGTGATTTTCAGGTTCAAATTAACTTATCAACACATCGCTACGTGTTTAAATCTATTACAAGAGCTGTAGGTAAATTTGCATATAATGAACAACACAACTTGTTCGGAAAAAGCAAAAAGTGTAAATACGTCAAAAAGCATTGATGATATGGAAAAACTAACACGATTTTTGAATTCAGCGACCCAAAAAAACATAAGGGGACATCAAATATTGAAGCCAAACAAAAATTGTGTTACGTAGTGTAATATATTTTAACATGTCAATCTATATATTGCAATATATTCTATCAAATAACAAAAATTTTACAAGCATTAGCATGATAATGAATATTCGGAATATCTTAAGTACGAATTGTAGGCGAGTTCATCTTTGCCCATTTCTCTATACTTCCTAACAAGCTTTAAGGAATATACCACTGAAATATGTTCATCTATTGGACAAGCGTAGACTATGCATTTGTTACGAGAGTCTTGGTATAATGTTGATACACATATAGAGTTGAGGCGAAAACCGCGAGCCTCTGACACGCTGCATACTCCTGAAAACACTAGATTTCTATAAACAAAACAAGTCAGCTGCGGTGGCCTCTTCCTTCCCCTTACAGCCACCTCTAACGCTAAACGTTTAACGTTAACCTCACCTTGTTTATGTGTCAGTGTTGGAGCGAGTTTAATGTGATTGCGATCACACCAAATTTGACTCTAAGCTACAACATAAACGAATACGTACAATAAATCGTAATTAACAGACACGTGAGGAGCTAACGGACCCCGAACGGCCACAGACAAGGAGAGATTAAAAAATAAAAATAGATAAGAAACTCGCTTGTATCTGATTCCATGCTGTATTTCGTCTCGGCGTAGACTCGTCAGTTGTGCTGCCTTTCTCGCAATATACGTAGATGGTAGAGTGATGATATTCGCCACTGGGGATGTCTGTTGCCGGTCGCGTTTCCATTATCTGGACTCACCATGATAGGGATTACGTTGCCTGAATAACCTCGGGCAGAGGTCCCCACAAAGTTCGATGTACCTTGCCTTTGAGTGCTTTCGAATGATGGAAAGAGTCGTGAATCAATAAGAATTAGTCAGAAGAGTGCAAAGATGTAGAATACAGTATTGAGTGACCCGATGAAGGTGTCACAGTCCCAAAGTTGGATAATTGGTTCTCTCATTCCGTCATATTTATAGAATTGCCCGTTTTGGTATAGGATTGAATAGAAGTGTCTATTACTCAATATACTAAAGCCAGCAAGTTGGTAATCAAGTGCCCATTAGTTATGACTGATGGTAAAGTGTTGTCAATATCACTTGCAAAAATGTCTGGCAATTCGGGTAGATGTCCGATTTCAATTGTTAGCATGACAGCTATTGACTTGAATTGACCAGATATCCTCTCTAAGACAGCAGTAGTTGATCCACAAGACTTGCATTTAATAGGAACGAGACTTCGATTAACAGATGGTTCCAGGTTTGTACTAACGCCTCCTATAATACTAATCATGGATTGTGTCTCGAAGATATTGGTGCATTGGTGGCATTGGAAGATAGTGAAATATTTGTCGTTACACAAATCTTCTGTTCGTAAATATTTGATGATGTTACCCTCTGATCCAAAGAAATCATAAGACCGTATCAATCCTGAGGAATCATAAATAACTTCAAGTCCAATTTTAGTAGCAACATATTCTCGAAGTTTCTCAAATTCACAATTAGCGGCCAATTGGAATATGTAGTGGAATTCAGCTTCAATATGTGTACTTCCGATTAACTTCAGTGAGTCTATGATGGTTGCTTTATTCGAACTAAGAATAGCCAATATATTGTCGATAGAACAGGTGTTAGATTGCACGATGTTGTTATACTCTCCTCCCCATTTAGGATATGGGATAAGATCTGATGCATTTGTATAGATTGTTCTGGTATTTCAATGATCTCATGAACTTGCTCAGTTGGGAATATTAACTCAATTATTACTGGTAATAGAACAGCAATTGGATAGTCAAGATCTCTTCGTGTCTCTTCAGGTATTTCAGTAGGATAGGAGGAACGATATTCTGCGTACCAACTACCGGCTGATACAGCAAGTTTCTCCTTAATCTCAAAATTTAGTTCATTGGGTGGATGGTAAGAATATAGTAAATTCAATGAAGTTAGAGATGCAGCTTTTGTAGCGAGTTTACGGGTAGTTGGGTTAAGTAGGTGTTATTGACAAGGGCTGATAGTATTCGAGGTTTCAATTGAAGTAGCTCAGAGTCGATATTTTCATAGATGGAGTGTTGTTGCAGTGTTTCAAATGTTTCTTCCATGGTATCCATGTTCAAAATATTATCCAATGAATCTAAATACATAATAAATATGTGAAATGTAGGATTGCTATTACGTATTAATCGAATTAATACAGAACACAACTAGTTTATATGTACTTAATCATGGGCTGAGTCAATTAGTTGTAGTTCAGTACAATATTGTCTCGCTATATATTTACCGCTAGAAGGGAATTTGCAAGATCTTTTGGGCTTCTTTGATTTGCCTGTCTTCTTTCGAACCTGCCTTTTTTCGTTCATGCGAGAATGATATCTTCTTGAGAGGTGGATTGGTAATTTTGTTGTCTGGCTATCTGGGTCTTTGCGAGCAACTAGGTGGCTTGGTTTAACTTTCTCCATCGTATATGGTCCCAATATTTCTTTGCATCTTTTGTTCCTGGGAGTCGCTTGGCTTTCTTTATATTATGTACAAGTACTTCATCTCCTTCCACAAATTCTAATCTAAAGTTAAAACAATGATTATACAAAGAAATATCCAAAGAATTATAATGTGCCATTATGTACAGTTTGTAATTTTGCTAATTATATAACTAAAAGTAAGTGTTTTGGAATTTAAGAATTCATATAATTGAGGAAACAATAAATTAGTTCCGATTCAAGATTATTTCATATTTATCGGATTATACAACAGTCAGTGAATTTAATTTAATTTTAGTAAGAGATGATGTATGAAATTCCAATATATTACATCACAACAAGAATGTGTTTCGTTATTGCTTACTTGTTGTGTTTAACTTTGCTGTCATATGTATTCTTTTGAACTTTCTGACCTGCTTTGATGTTTTTAATAGCATTCATTCTGTCAGCTTTACGTGTGGAAGAAAGATTTTCTATCCATTCGTTAGCAATTATAGGAAAGTCAAATGAGCGTGGTTCGTTTGCATCCATTTGAATATTCTCATCTTCAGATACTTCTGCCTCTGAGATATCAGCTTCGGTTAATAATCCGGGGTTAGTTGGAGAAGTGATAAGATTGAGAAGGTTAGATGAATCAAAGTCTCTCCCAAACATGAGATAAAAGGGTGTGTAGCTTGTAGAGATTTTGGTTTGAGTATTTGCTGCTAGTACTGCTGTTTGTAATTTCTCTGTCCATTCAGTGTCCCCTTCAGATTGCATCTTGTTGATTTTTCTATTTGTAAAAGTGTTAAATTAATTCAAAGCTATCTAATTATAAACGACGTGTATTAAACGTATGTTAGGCTTATAATATATATATATATATTTATATTTAGCATCAATAATCACGTTTTCAATATTTTGCTGTGTGACTCAACAAGTTTGTTACTTTGTGGGTGGTATGATGTGGTTCTTCTGGTGTTGACATTTATCTTTTTGTGAAATTCTTGAAATTCCTATTTTGAATGTAAATAAGAGAACGATAACAATCTACTACGCGCACGTATTTAGTCTTGTACAACAATAGTTAGAAAGTTAAAACAATTAATAAAGTAAATTTTCCATCCGAAGGTTATAGCATCAATTCGGAAATTCTCATTTATTAGTATTTAACATAAATTATAATCCAATTTTCCACACGGTTTCCTAAATATAGCCATGAGGACGCACAATTTCCTACCAGGGTATATATTGAAGCAATACGCTGACAATTGACAATGCAACATGTTACGTAAGTATATCCAATATAGTAAGTTGCATTGTGTATCGGGAATAATTTCTTTGGTATATTTACAATTACTAATCTCAAGTATGTAAAAATATGAGTTACCTTGCTTGAGAATTCTGTTCCCTGATCATGTTGGAGGATGTTAGGTACACCGAATGAGAGATAAATTTCCTGTAAATAATCCAATATTTCTTTAGAAGTTTTAGTCTTGAGTGGTCGGGCAATTACAAATTTACTCAGGTAGTACACGATTACAAGAATGTGCTGAAATCCAAGTACAGTGCGAGACATATTGCATATGAGATCAATTCCACAATGACACCGTGGTTCTTCAGGAGGAGCAGAGGTTTGACAGTTATGGCAAGTTCAGATCTAGAACGGGAAATGATTTAATTGTCAGTTTGTAGTCCAGTCTAACGTAATTTGCTACTTCCCAGATGTCCCGCTAAATTAGCATTCCGTCCCGCTTTTTCTTCACTCAGGTTGGCAAATATGTTTATGTGAAATAGTCCCACTACCTATCCCGATTACTAACTACCGCAAGGATCATTAGTTGTTAGATACTTGGTTGGTTGGTTGTACTGCACAAATAGATTTCCATATGATAAAATTGTATACCGGTATACTAAATATCATCAGATCGCACAATATTAATTTTACAATCGCACAATTAAAGCTGTATACAGTAGAATAAATACAAGGTGAATAACCTCAAACTATAAACTACATGTTGTTCTCAGACTTACCAACCCCTTTTGCAAATTTCCCTGGATTATCAAAATTTGTCATCCAGGGATCCCGGGAGGGTTAGTAAGTCTGTGTTCTCAGCCACATTTTCTTGGAAAATCATATATGAAAGAAATACGTAATTTAGTACTCACGTAGAATCCAGCATCATTGTATATGCCATTCCAATCATATTTGTTTCGAATTCCATCAATGGTAGTGTTGATTCCAGGATGAGTGACATTGTGATAGAATCCGATAATGTTCTCAATTTCTGAGACTAGTGGAATCTCCAAGTATTTCACACAGCCATTTTTCTTTCTGAAAATCTACAAGTTATTTTAGTTAAACTCAGAGGTTGTAGGTAACATTGGAGGGCAGAGGAGCCCCTAGTGTTTTCGCCCTTCTCATCTCCCTATGGTACGCAAATTTAATGAGGCAACTATTTATCTGCCTCCTCACAGATATGTAGTTGCCTCAAGATTTCTAATTAAGTCCCGGAAATAAGTAAAAATCAAGATATCATTCAAGAATATACCTTCATTAGCTTATTCTCTTGAAAGTAAATCCCCTTGCATTTTCTGACAAAATTCTTCTTTCTGTAGCGACCACTCTTGATTTCTGGTGGATAATATTCGTCTGTAGGTATCCACGAATTGCTTCATGCTCTGTCGCATCCATAATGAAAAATGTCAAAAGTAAATATAAGTGTTGAAGTTGAAATCTAGAAATAAAGTAAATGTTAGTGTGTGCATTCAGGAAGTCACACATGTATAAATACGAATACTATGTGACTAGGGATGAAATGTTGATATTACTTGATTTGCAATTGCTACTTGCGGGTCAAAATCCTACGCAACTGTGCTCATAACGTTGTGCTGTAAGAGCCTAATAAAATAATTTATGGAACAATAAGGAGGTACTAATTAGGAAATCAGTAGCATCTGATTATAAGACTAAAGCCGTATTCTTAACTAACTTGAGGATTTAGATTAGGAGTTAGATTTGTTTAGGATTGTATATATGTACTATAAACGGATCCTGCACAAAAAAAATTAACATAACTCGGCCCTACTCGAAATTTTCAATACAGTGGTTGTTGCTTTTTCTGCTGCGCATTAATTCGCATTTTTCCTGAAATTTTATCTCTGGAAGAATTTTCTTTTGCGAAAAGTTGACTTTTGTATTTCGACGAAATGTTTCGGGCTCTTACCCTACTACTCAAAGTATTTGTTATGTTTTCAATTTTCTATTGCTTCTTTTACCCCCAATTATTGTTTTAGAATGACGATTAGAACTTGGCCTTCGGATAACTTCTCATTCAAGTTAGATTAAGCAATAATATATATTTTTGATTCTCTTAGATTTTCGATGCAGTTGATAGATGCTACACATTTACAAATGACCTTGAGCAACATATGATATCAATATTGCATAATTTACTAGACTACTTTTAGATATTCCCCACCTCTATACTCAATAGTTACACGATATTATAGTGACGAATTTAAAATATTGACTTTATGCAAGATTTACCATTCGTTAATATAATCTAAGTGATTTCGTCTAGAAACCACAACGATAACCTTATAACTAATCTAAAGTTCTAAAGACTTTAGAAATACTAAATATAGATTATATCTTACGAATTTGGAATGCATGTTGCATTAATCCTGCGATATTTAGGCCCTTTATCTAAATTCATAAGTATGGTTAAATATGTCCGCAAGAAGGCCGACTTAAAATGTGTTATTACCACATATCTCAAGAAATAAGCATGATAGAGCTGTTGTATGATATTTTGAGGCACTGTATTATAGTACCATGGATATTCAATATCTATAATATTTTGAGGCAGTTGGAATCCATAGAAATTTGTGCGATTAATTTAGTTCCAGTTTGACTTGATGATAATCTCAGTTATTACCAGATATATATTATAACAACTCATATTACTAACTCCTCTTTGTCCATTATTTCAGTTATTTTCATCCCCAACTTATTTGAATCAATAATATAAATTTACTAATCGATAATCAAGCTCATATATAATAAACACACACACACACACACACACACACAAATCCTACACAACGGTACGTAGAAGGAGTCGAGTCTCATAAATAGAAAGGCTAATCGAAATCAAGAGTAATTTGGTCAACGACGACTCCAAAGGTTGGTGTAGGGTTGTTTACCAGTGAAGTTACTGGCTCAAAATGTAAATCAAAATTCTTTACGTAGATTGCTTCTTCATTCAGTGCGTTGGCTCTCATTAATTTCCAAGAAATAATTTGGTATACTTTCTCTTGGCTATCCCGTCGATATTCGTTGTTGGCACAAATATGTCTACTTGGTGGTGGAGAATTGCGGATGCTGCCATTATCTCTACATCTCCTCCCCATACTCCATCCATATTTACCATACTCTCCTTTTGAAAATAACTAAATGGTGTATAGCCACTGTGCTTCAAATACCATCCTAGTTTGCTTGCTCCTTGGCTAGCGATGAAGTGGGCTATCAGCTTTCTCAGTTCGCTATGACTGTCTTGATTTCCAGTAATTATGTGAGATAGACAACAAAAGAAACAATTTCCGTCTTTATCAATATTAGCAGTTTCCCACGGTCTGTAATCAGATAGGGTTTGATTCACCTGTGAGGGTTGTTTACTAACAGAATGAAAAATAAGTTCTAACATCTCGTATTTTTGGCGTTGCCAAGCTTCGTTAATTACAGATATTCGCGGACTGTCGTGAATTACAGGTGGCATAGGAGAGCTATTGTTGTCAATGTTGTCCCAAACTACAGTATTGAGATATTCGATGGCCTAAAATATGATAGAGATAAAACCTATTCAATGTGTTTTTAGAAAAGAACAATGAAATAATTTTGAGTTGAGAAAATATGTCTTGAACTCATAAACATTAATAGAAACTTACGACTGGGTATAGTACACTCTCAGTGTATTTGGCTGCTAACGAATCACCAAACTTGGGGTAAAATATATGTGACCAACACAATAATGTCTCTCGAATTTGCCTCTTCTAAAGATACGAGTAAATATAATAATAATAATGATGTATATATATAGAGTAGAACTCGGATAAGACGTACTCGGCTTAAGATGTACACTCGGTTAAGACGTACCATTTCTTATATCCCAAAATATCAGTCATCATTATTTGTAATGCAAACATATTCGGATAAGACGTACACTCGGTTAAGACGTACTAATTTCTGTTTCCCGAGCGGGTACGTCTTATTCGAGTTCTACTGTATAAGAAAGATATTTAGCATATCATATTCACTTATATCTTTCAGGAAAGTAAAGAGAAATGTGTTTGGCACGTACTTGTGGTTTTGGTGAAACATCTCGTGAAGAACTTTGTGCACACATGTCAAATAGGTACCATTTTGGATATGACCACCTAAGATATCCTAAAAAGTTATAACCACATGTATTAATATACACGCAAAAAGGTACATGTCTTGTGCTAATACCTTTAGACTGTTTAGATGGTCCAATAAAGATTCGCAAGAAAACCCATAAACCTTCTCGATCTAAAAGAATATATATATATTTTTCAATACTTGTAGTTTCTTGGGTAAGTATTGCGAATAGTCATACCGATGTATGCACTCTTTTGATGTCTGCATCTTCTGAATTTCGTTTTGATGGTCTTTTCAGCTTTCGTTCCAGATGACTTATATCGCGTTCAAAGTATGGGCGTACTATATGAATAGGAACGCGTTTTTCTCGATTTTTTCCAGCCACAGTCATGAAAATAATGATGTTTTCCCCAGATACCCTTTCTACCATGTGTGGGCCTAAGTATTTGGGCTGTTTTTTGGTGTTTGGCATTTTCTTCATCTTGGGAATATTCGTAAACATAATCACATCTCCTTTAACAATGGGTTTCCTAAAAGGAAGATAATCTATAATCAATACATGTATAGATAGTAAGATAATGTACATACTGATTTATACAAGCAAAGCGCACCTGTTTCCGGTCACTTTTTTTATCATATTGACTTTTCTGCTTCAACTGTTCTGAAGCAATTGATTGAGATGCAGAATCATATGTGCTAAATCTCTCTTCTTCGAGCACGGGTGTGTCGAGGGAGGGATCATCTAGATCATCTAGATTATCTAGATCTAAACGTGCGAATACTTCTTCCTCCTCAATAAAATCTTCCTCAGGTGTCGAGCTTGCGTTGTTAACAACTGGGAGAAGTAACTCGTACTGTGATTCCCTCCCCCACATGATTTTGAACGGAGTGTGACCTGTAAATCTCTTTTTCGTACTGTTCATGGACAATACGGCAGACTTAAGAAAAATTGACCACTCCTTTCATGTCTGACGGCCCATTTTGTTCAATTTCCTACATCAAATGAACTTGGTTTAAAAACTCAAACAAATCGAATTCAATACTAAGTCAATTTCCTCACATTTTAAGAATTTTATTGTGTGGCTCGACTAAACCATTAGCCATTGGATGGTAAGCCGGGTGCTTCTGTTATCAATTTGAAGATTACGGTTGCATTCTTGAAATATCTAAAAAGCAACACGTTTTGATCCTATATATGTAGTATAAAGTAAACATCACCATTACATTGCTGGTAAATTCTTTTCCCTGATCATGTTGAACGATCTTTTGGCACTCCTACTTCAAGGTAAATATCTTGGAGCGCCGTTATAACCTCCTCTGAAGTCTTCGTCTTCAGGGGGCCTTGCCAGAACATATTTGCTTAGGTAACAAACAGTTACTAATATATGTTTATATCCTTCCGTAGTCATAGGAAGATCACACACAAGGTCCATGCCTATATGCACCCAGGGATAGTCAGGAGGTGGAATCGGGTGTAATTTCTTTTGTGGTTGTGGTGGCAATGAGGCAGTTTGCTGACATACATCACACATTTTCACCTTTATAAGAAACGGTAGTTAGTATGAAATGAGGTAATATTGGTCTAATGTACAATATACTTGCATATTCAATGATTTCCGCGTGCATTCCCTTCCACATGTAATGTTTTTGAATGGAAGTAGAAGTAGCATTCATTCCAGGATGACCAACCTGGTCATGGAACATATGAAGGACCTCTGCTAATTCTTCTCTCCTTGGAAATTTAACCTGGGAAAGGTTGCCATCAATATTGACTGTCTAGAAAATAATTTCGAATTTTTAATACTTACTCTCAAGGAACATATCTTCAATGTAATTGTTGAATTCATGAGATTAGTTAAATTCAAAAGACTTATTAGAGCCGCTATATTAATGAACTTCCTTATTCCTCCGCGAGATATGTATAAGTCAGGCATAAGTATTTATCAATCGAATAATGATTGTATTCAATATCAAAATCTTGAATTTACCTTGTAAAGTGTCTCTGCTTTGATGAAGAATTTTGTCGCTTTCCGCTTAAAGTTCCATCTGGCATTTGATGTTGGTAGTTGTGGCAGAATGGAGCCATCCTGCAGGAACTTACAAATATTGTCGTATTCTTTTGCCTCCATGCAAAAATTTCACAAAAAAAGTAGCTAATAAATAAATATATAGAAAGTCAGAAATATACATTTTGAAAAAAGGTTATATTTTAGATGAAAACTAAAGACCTTCATATACATCTGGTAATAACTGAGATTATCATCAAGTCAAACTGAAACTAAATTAATCGCACAAATTTCTCTGGATTCCAACTGCCTCAAAATATTATAGATATTGAATATCCATGGTACTATAATACAGTGCCTCAAAATATCATACACCAGAGCTGTATGTATTAAGGCACATAGAATTATAGTATCAAAGTATGCGTTTCAATCGCCTATATTATCATATCTCATCATGTAGTTCCGTAAAGCTATTTTTAGAGAGAAAATTGCTGCTTTTCAAGTTGTGTTCAAATTATGTACAGTTTCTTTAATGCTTGACAGTTATTATTAGTGAATATGAAGTTGACTATGGCGGAACTACTTGTTTTATTTGAGTAATAGGGCTCATATTCTGTTAGTTAAAGCTTCAGCTAACACATTACCTTAGCAACACTATCTTGTGTTCACATTCCATTCAAACCGACCACTATTTCAAATTAATCGACAATTTTTAGGAATCCAATAATTTCCAAAAGAAAATATTACATATGTAACTTTGAACTATGTTATAAACGAATAAGCTAACAACTTTGGTTTTGTTTAACTAAAATTTGTTAAATACTCTTTCTTTTAGATTATACTTTAATTTACTATTTGGTTCATATGGAACAGTCTTGTCTACAAAACTTAGAACTTGTGTCCCTTCGTTCTGTCGGTAAATCAGTTCTTGTACTTTCCGATAAAGGGCCTTTCAAAGTACGTCGTGGGATATTGAGATTCTTTGGTACTGTCGAATTTGCAAGTGGTCAGTTTTGTGGTATAGAACTGAATGCTCCTCAAGGCAAGCATAATGGTTCTTTTAAAGGGATTAGGTATTTCCAATGCACTCCTGATCATGGAATATTTGTCCCTGCAGAAAAAGTTTATTATGATCCTAATTCCAAGAACAGATCTAATGTTCCCTCTAATAGTGTTAATCATAAAAATATACTTAAAAAAGCTCAGAGTGATGTTCAAATTTCAATTGGCCAATCAACAATTCGGGTTCATAAGGATACAATTTCTCAAGAAACGCAAATTCCCCCGAATTCCAATTTATTTGAAATTTTAAGTACAATTTCGACAGATGTTCCGTATTCTAACGATGATAAAAAATCGGTCAACACACAAAGGTTTCATTCTCACAAATATCTATCAAAAAATATAAATTCAAAGGTTTCACCTCCATCCAGGCAGTGTAATGAGTTATTTCCTTCTAAGTTTACTGAACCTATTGTTCAAAAGTCTGTTATTTCTCGGCCGAGCTCTGTGATAAATGCATCTAACAGAAACTCTCTTGCTATACAATCTTCAAGTTCTGATACAAATAATATATCCTTAGTTAGGCATTCTTCACTCACTGATATTGACATTAGCAATCTCAAGCAAACTGTTCTGAGTGAAAAACCAACTAACGTTCAACATATTCAGAAAAATAGTAACGACGAAATTTCTTTAAATAGAACGTTTTCTTCTGCAATTGATAATTGTTCAGAAACAAGTCGTTTTCAAGATCAATCATACTTATACCTGCAACAAAATATACTGACCACTTCTATTATACCCAAAATCCCTCAGTATTCCGAAACAAGTGTACAAATGAATTCTTTCTATGAATCTAGTAACAATTATGTAAAGGAAAGTGATATTGCTCGCATCATTATGGAAATTATTGATCGAGATAAATATGATTGGGAAGAAAAGATGCAAATGTTGCAAAAAAGTTTTCTAAAGCTCAAAGATGATGTAGAGGAGCTATGTTTTCAGCATTTGGAGGTTCTTAGCAATGTGCCATCTGAAGATGTAATACTTTAGAACTACATTAACAATGTTCTCATTATATGATCATTCTATAATAGAGTATGTCCAGTAACAGTGAATTCAGGCTTACATATCAAGGTTCTACTATATATCTATATATATATATATATATATTTTACTATCTGTATATATTTTCACGATATAGTTATTGTGGCGGTTTTTCTCACCAACGCCTATAGAATAATATGCTTTATGGTGTATATTTGGTATCAAAACAGTCAGATATTCTTTCTGACATTTTATAAATATTCAATGCATATAGTAGGCCAAATGCGACGGCGCGTATCTGCAATATCGAAAATGTACGAGACCTGAGATATATTAGTTACAATAAATTGGATCCCGATCTCCGACTTCGTATTGTACAAAAGTGTATTTATCCAGGCCTGCCAACCCTGTCGCTTTTAGACAAATATAATTATCCTCACGCCAAGCCACAAATCCTCCTTTTTTCAAATTATGTTTTTGTATAATCTATGTCTGAAATTCAAATAATTTTGCAATCCTATTCCAGTGCTTGCAGGGTTTCATTCCGAGAAAACGAAAAGGGTGCGAAAATGCACTAAGAGTATTTGGGGACCACAGATTGGTGATAACCTCTCTTATCTCAAATTTAGACATACAGGCCCAAAGTAGACTGTTTTCTAGCTTGAAGACTTTATGCTATATGCATCGTGAAGCTGCACATTTTCGATACTATTTTGTGGTTTCTATTATATCTGATAGTATTTTGTGGTTTATTATATTCATCTATGACAGCTGTACTGAACTTGTCAAATGTATAACATTGTGCCCAAGTGTGATATATATATATATATATATATCAAATAACTTATATATAGCTCAATTATACTATAGTACAGTTTTGTGTATTAGCTTTTCTATGTTCGAGGAAAGGTCATTTGTTAGGCCTAATGAGAGTGACCTTTTTAGAATGATGGTATGGGGTTTTGTATTACAAAAAACTGTACTATACTATTGTTGACCTATATATAAGGAATCTGACATATGTATATACGTGCACAACTGTGAAGGGCAAACATTATAAGCTAATTTTTTTAAAGAAAGTATATACTTCTGTGATATTAACATTCGTTCTTATTTTGGTGGTAGTAATAAATCTCACACTCAGCTTCACACTGATGAAACTTGAGATGTAGCATCAGTGTGAAGCTGAGTCTGAGATCAACAAATTAATGCTCCCTTGAAATTCTGCAACAATAAATCCCCATTTTGAGAAAAATGAAATGCAATGAGTCGTATTACTCAGTTAGCAAAAGAAAATACTTTATGAATTGGGAAAGTAACTTCCCTAGGCTTGAATATGATGAGGACTATAGAGGTACCTTCTGTAAGGTTTACAGAAGATCTGGAAAACCACTTCAGCAAACAGGAGAAATATAGGTTACCAAGCCATTTGTAAATTGGAAGAAAGCTGTAGAGAAGAGCGATATTAATGCCAAGGCTAATATAGCTAATTTTGGTGTAAAGGGAGGCTGAGGGGGGTCTGAGTTGAAGGTAATTAAACCTTAAAAAATCAGATACACGCTGGCTTGCACATGAATGATGAGTAAAAGGAGTAAAGACAAGTTATGCTGCAATTGTTATTGCTTTGACAACATATATAAACCCACGCATGAGCCGGAAACACTGAAAATTAGTAAAATTCTTAGGAAGAAGGAAATATCAGCAGCTATTTTCTTACTTGATTACATTCTTCCTCAGGTAACTAATCTCAGCAAAAACTCTCCAGACAAAGCAATTATACTTGTATATCTTATCCAGTCTTGTCCATGCAACTCTTCAAGTATTTGATGATTCCTGCCACTACAGAGAGCGTCTATAGAAAGGAGCTTTTCTCAAGTGAAGATGATAATACTCGTCTACGAAACAGGATTCGAACCGAAGGAAGTATGTAATGAAACAATGATGTTTACTACTACGCCAATGAAACATTGTGGACAACAACCACTCAATGCGGTATAAAAGCTCAAGTTCACAATGAATAGCAAGAGAACACAACCACAATCAGGAGGCATAATCAATTAATCGAAACAAATTACACAGACCCTCATATTATATATAGTATTATACGCACCACTAATTGGGGGAAAACTGTGCTCTATATATATCTTCTCTTAATTAAATTACTATCTACAAAATATAAAGCTTAGTAATTAATACTTATTCACTTATTAAAAAGTCGCAGGCATTATCAGCCAGATTTACTAAATCTAACTTAATCACCTCAGAAGAAATTGGGGCTATTCACGAATTAAAGAAAATGACATTGTTAACACTGATTTTGGAGGTTGTTGTAAATGTAATTTGATACAAACATAAGGTACATTTCAAAATCTGCCTAAAGTGATACTTCTTTGGCAGTACGAATCCGTTGGAACCGTTGATAATCAAAATAATTACAATTTAACATGTTAAACATATCGTTTAAAGAAAATACGAGATTTGAAAGATCAGAAGCTATATTTCAAAATCTGCCTAAAAGTAATATTTCTTTGGTAGTAAGAATCCTTTGGTGTAGAAACAAGAATCCATAGAATTGTACCATCAAAATATTTTCACTTCCATATAACCCCAACCTTTAGTAGGCTATGGTGCGCCTGGAAGCGTTATGAAACTTATGAATGACCCCCTTTTTACTACTTAGTCTTAGTACAAGAATATAGTAGTTTTGTAACCAAATTGTGATGAATTTAGGCAAAGTTATATGAACTAACCATGTATAATTACAGCAAACCAAATATAGTGTTAATAGTTAATAACATTAAATAAATAATACACTGAATTCTAAACATATGATTGTGATTTCGAAGTGTTTATTAAAGCAAATTGCTGTAGCAAAAATTCTCCAGTCGCATCACGTACATTTGAAAACTGTCTTTGTAATTCAAAATTATTTAATTGTAAATCATGTGTGCTTGAATACAATTGAGCTTTCACAACAGCTAACTCACTGAGTAGTGAACGATTTTCGGATTTTAGTTGGGAAATAATCGAGAGGGCAGTACTTAACTGAGATGTCAAACGATCATTCTGAGCACAGAGTTTTGATTTATCGTCGCAAGTATTGCTAAATTCTGAAGAAGGAAAATCAGAGGTGCTAAGTAAACCGGATTCGCAAGTGGCGTCCCTATTACTTGCGAGGCTAACCTTTTCAGCAACACAACATTCCGTCAATTCCGTAGCAGAATGATGGCGATCACGATCTAGTGTCTGTGCCAAAAGTTTTGTTCTTTTGCATGTATCCTTAGGGACTTTATGTCTTCTTAAGTTAAGAATATTGGGTTTACATTCTGCAACCAATTTTTGTCTACATTGTTTATGACAAATAATGTCGCAGTCTCTGCATTTGCAGGCGGCTTCTATCGGACACCACATAATTGATTTACAATGAGAACAGACTGCAGGATGATATTCATGGAATTCCTTAAAATCATGAGTAAAGAAATTGCGAAGAATTCCAAGAGAAGTAAATAGGAAGACATAAAGTTCATCTTCACAAATAAATCCATCCTTGTTTTTATCCAGTTCACTAAAGTTTTTAATAAACGGAAAATTTTTCTTGATAGATACAAATTCTAATTCGGTTAAATAACCATTATGATTCTTATCATAAGCTGAAAATATTGCTCTCGTCATCGCTTTAACATGTAATTTAACTACAGCTGGATCAATCTTTTCCTTATCAAAGTTTTTGATAAATTGTGAAAAGATTTCATTCTCTTTCAAAGGGACATCACCAAGATGAATCGAAGCAGGCTCTTGCAAAAACGATTTCTTATACAACTCATCTTCATCTATTATCGAACAGAGCTGAATGGCTGCTTTCACCAACTCAACCTGTCCTAAATTAGGGAATTTTGGAAGGGTAGAATTTTGTGAATTCCGCCAAGTTTCTATAGTTTTCGCAACTAGTATTAGTTTTGCTTCATTAATCTCAATTTGTCGCCCTGTATCGATAGTATTGGACTTTGCATCTAACTGGATTAAATCCTTGAACAGAACACCTAAAATTGGAAAATAAAAATTCTTTTCTTGTTTCTTTATATGTTCTAGCTCATTTCGATATGAACAATAATTGTTTTTCACAGTAAGTAAATTTGACATTTCCTCATATATTCGTATTCTTTCTTTAGGAACTAGAGACCATGATAATGTTAATCTTTGTTGACATACGCAACCAGAATTCAATGCTCCTATCAATGACATTAAAGTTTGAAATGCATGCAGTTTTCTAGTTTCATTTGCCACATCAATGAATTTCTCAATTATCAAGGCACGTTCATCTGGAGCATCTACGTTCAAAATACTGCTCTTTACCCACATAGCAACAGAATTAGATTCTTTAATTGAATGCTGAATATGCGGTGTTTCGGTAGAATTTTGCATTTTTGTATAATGCCTAAATTCATCGAAGGGGATTTCAAGAAAGAGAGAATATTCCATCCAAATAATAATTTTAGCAAGCTCGGCAGGAGAAACCTTCAAAATTTCAAAAGCTTCTGGAACTATATAATTGCTATTCCAGGAATTGTTCTCCAGATTACTATTTTTAGTTACTAGACTCAGTTTTCTATTATAGGAGAAAGTGTCGAAGTACTGTAATTCAAGCAAACTTAATAAGTGAGTCATATTTTCCTTCTTCATTACTACTTTCAGTGAGTGCATTACATCTAGAACTAAAGAATTAGGAGGGAAGTCCTCTGGAAATAATCTTATCCAATAACGAAATGTTTGAGTAACAAGCAACTTCTGTTTGGGAGTTGCTAATTGCAATAGTGATAAAGGTTTTAGATTACCTTCAGGACTATAACAAAGCTGGTAAGTAAATAGTAATCTTAGCTTACAAGCAAGAACATCAGGAGCAATGCAAATCCACTTATAAGATAAGAAAAAAGAATAAGGTGTAGTTGACATAGAGTCAATAACATCGTGTACAGGTGAGCTGAAATGGTGGATTATCCGCAAAATTAGTGAATCAATAGGTGACTGCATTTTTGCCTCTCTCATACTATTTGCAACATACAGCCCAATTTGGACGTTATTACAAGTCGTTGAAGTAGGGGGTGGAGAAATACAATTTAGGCGCGTATTTTTGGAATTTCCATAGTTATCATCCATTTGTGATGCATTAAAATAAAAATTGGAATCTTGGCAGTGTTCATGGAATATATCTTCATGAGGTGAATCTGCACAATAGCTAGACCGTTTCAATCTTAACTTCAATGATGAATAAGGAGAATTGAAGCAGGGCTTTTGTACAACAGGGTTTACATGTGAATAATCAGTTGGTCTGGTAGGTTTCAGTTTTTCTTCCCAAAAGTTTAATTTACATTTGAAAGAGGTTGGGGATATACTACCCTTTGCCTGTACATTTGATTCCAAATAATTGTTCGAAAGAAATTCAGATGTAGAGCTCCCAGAGGAGATACTAGAGAATGATAAAGTTTGAGAAGATGGTCGACAATTGAGTTCACTTACAAGTACAGAATTATCGGTGTTACTATGTTTTGAACTAGAAGACTGGGATAACGATTTAGGTAAGTGTACAGGGACATTAACTACAGAACCAAGAATTTGGTATTTGCTAGTCGTAGCTGGAGAATATTTAGAAGCATTGCTGAGGTTTTGTTGTTCGTTGATACATAATTCTTCAACTTTGGAATTTGACCTTAGTGTGGTATCATACAGAAGATTGCTATGTGAAGAAATAGGTGGAACAAAACAGGCATTCTTACGATTCATCTAACAGAAATAAAAGTAAAATCTCATTGATTAAGTAAAATATCCTCAAAGACAGTGATTTAACAATAGGGCGAACGAGAGGGGGGTCAGGTGAGGCATTTCCCCGGGACATGGCAGTGGGACCTTAACCATATTCGTTGTACGAGGTTCTACTGTATAATATCTAAATTGAGTAATAGGTTGTTGGCAGTTCAAATTTGGCTATTACTGCGACAATTTGGCTTAAAAGTAAATAACTATCAAGCTAAACTGACACATAAATGCTGAAAAATTGTAGTTAACAACCATTACCGGCTTATTAACAGCAAACAGCCAAATTGACTGTTAACAACATTTCCACCATCCCTGAAAATTTACGTTGTGAATATAATGCAATTCATTCGATGTGTAATTGGGATTACAATAGAAACCGACAAATAGCAACTCGTAATTTGACAGAATTATCCAAGCTTTTTTGCTATTATGCACACTGATTACCATACAAACCTTTATGTCTATGAAAAGTTGCTAATAGGTGGATTTTACAATTCCAGTGTTTGTAATGTGAAGCCACATAATAGAGGTAAGTAAACTGTCATAGCACATGACAAAGGGTGGATATGCATTGCAATTGATATTGCTTAGATTCCGAAGTTTGGAGAATGATTTGTACATTAAGAACTGCCCTGTTGATTGGATTTTCTCGGCTACCCTGGACCACAATTTTTCTGCTCCGGGGTCAATAAATTCTCTCCTTGGCCTTGTATGATATAGTTATACAAGCAGTGGGATGATAATCGAAATAGTGACCAAATATATGAAGGAGGGAATTAACCTCTGTGATGGCTAAAGGGGGATAGGTAGGGGAGAATGTCCTCCAGCAAGATAAAACATATTGTGCAATAGAATCATTATATGTTAAATGCATTGATATATTTCGCAAAATTGTACATAAAATATGGGCTCGTTTCGCTTACTTCTTAAACTCAATATCATGTTACAACAACCAATAACTGGGATGTGCCCTGTGTCGAGTTAGGGGCATAAGGTACTGGACATTTAATCAACAATGTACAGTATTATGATTACTATACATGCCCACAAGAACACATAATTAAGAGATGATACATTTGCCCAATTAGGATAACATATCCCCTATACCGTAATTCACAGAATAAGAGCCGAGCTTCGAATAAGCGGAGGGAGTAGCACCACCCAAAAATTTAAATATCATAAATTTCTAGACATGCAAAGGCGGCTGGGATCCTCTTTCACGAAATAAAAAAGAAATAGGTATGTATATATAGATTACTTCGAGGACTGACTACCATGTGAAAATTTTTAAAACCCACAATGTGCGGAAATAGGCACTTATGTGGTAATAGCTGTGAAGCTTCGATAAATGACGGGAGTAACTAGAAACCCATAGGAAGGAGTCCAGCAGCGTTTCCACTAATGAATCCGGGGGAGGGGTACCTCAGGGAATTTTCTCATTTTAAGTCTTACAAGCCGAAATTATTTCATCAGCAAAGCAAAAATTTATCAAGAATGAATCAACATTCCATCTCTAATTTGTCCGAAACTAATTGAGTGACCCTTGTTCGACGTAGCTAGGTTAGCTGATGTAGTTGTTCAAATATAGACCTTCTAAATGATCTTTATACACGATTTTGGATTACTGAACTTCACGTTCCCCAAATGTCCCTGAGATTTCTTACATATTTTGAGATGAATATACGATGATATCTTGTTTTCTTCCATATTTAAGAGATTCCAAATATTCTAGCGGAGCTAAAGTATAGTAGTGTTTCGCAATAAAAACCTCATTTCTTCATTCGAAAGGTGACCTTCATTATCCGAAAAAATGACCTTTCCTCGAAGATAGAATAGCTAATACACAAACTGTAAAATTGTATAACTGAGCTACTGTATCTATAAGTTATTTATATAATAATATGTGGCTAGATGGAATCTTTTCCAGTATAGCAGATCCCATAACTGACCTTTGCATGGGGATTAACGATCATTCATACAATGGAAGTTGGCTAATAAACCCAAATGGATTCATGTAATACTTTGACACTCTATCGGCCTCACACTTTATTGAATAACGTTTATCTTATATAAAAAGGGAATTTTTCAGGAATTTTCTAAAATCCAATAAATTTGAATATAATTACGTCATATTTTTCGTCACAAGTGCCAATTTTGTGCAAGAGAAAACCATCCCTCATGTTATCTAAGGTACTTAACAAATCATTGATTCTCCCCCTGTTTTAGTGTATTGATTGGGTGGGGAAAGAGAAGCAGAACAAATTTCCGAAAATTTTCACGTTTGGATATAGGGCAGCAGGACTACTAACCCAATTATGCTATTAAAAGCAGCTAGGAAATTTTCAAAATTTTCATCGGATTTAAATGACTTAGAACTCAATTTCATTTAAATATATTACCTTCAAGCATTATACCACCTTGCACCAAATAATTTCCACGCACTTTTCAATATAACTAGAGAAGTTCACAACCAAGGAACCCAGCCATCCCAGGAATACTGGCCTCTCTATCCATCGAGTCAGGATGAGTATTTTAAAATCAGCTTTGAGTTTCAAGGCCAAGTATTCATGGAATATACTACCAAGATTTGTTAGAAATTGATATTCAATTACAGGATTCATATTGAATAGATTAATTACATCACTTAAGCGAGTATAATTTTGAAATCTAGTAATCTTCTCGGATTCTTATCACACCAAAGAACAAATAATTGACATTAAACATATTTGAGTATATTCTTTATATTTACAGCACTGATACTTTAAATGTGTTTTGTTGATGTTTTTGGCATCTTTGTGTTCAGTCTCTAAGAGCCCAAATCTTTTGCTGAACATTTCTCATCCAAAATATTTCCTGACTAAAAGATTATTTATTCAATAAAATATGATTATACGTAGTATTTATTTTATATTCATTATTCAATATTTTACTGTGAATTTTACTCGTTCTTCAAAATATTCAAACCATCTTTAATGCATCGATTATAATACGAATGGGATTATTATCCTGTGATAAAATTACTACTTTATTCGTTTGTTATATCATCACAGGAATGAGCAAATTAGATAAGTATTTCGGGAAAACGAGGAGTGAAATTTCTCGCCCAGAAATTCTTTTCTCCCCGAACTTGATGGTGCACTTACTGACTTCAATTTCCTCATGGGAATGGAGGGAGAAGATTTCGACCAGATTGGCAGAGTATTCACAACTGGTTACAATAAGATCCGGTGCTAAACTTGGGATCCTGTTCATTTTGTGCACAAGCCTAACAGTTACATTTATTGAATGTCAAATTTCCAATTTAACCTTTATATCGAAAGAATGGCACAAGTTGAGACATGATATAGGTGAAAAGGTGACCTGATAAAGCACGCGCAATCGAAGATGCACCTTTCAGCTATTTAGTCACTCTCGAATTTAGAATAAGAGAGCATACTCGATAAGTTAAATTCCAAGTCGTCCGAAAAGCGTAAAAGTAAACCTTTGCAATTGTACGCTATAAGGTACAATTGCAGAATCCGACACCCCTCAACGTTTTAATGTGGTCATGTCCCTATAAGCACCGTTGAAGAACTCGTTGAGAGAAGCTGATAGAGCTTTCGGACTCAAAAATCGGATGAGAACTGACGAAGTTACGATAAATCTCCTAAATAAGCCAAATTCTATGGAGAAAATTGTATTAGCCACTATACTGAAATAATGCTGATGAATTCTATACAAACTACCATAGGAATGCGCATATTATCAATCTTGCGGTTATCAACGCTTGCGTCAGTTGATTGATTCTTTTACGAATTTATTAGTTTGCGTAATTTGTAGTTATTACTATTCAGAACGGTCAATTTAACCTTGTGTGGCCTGGTTCCCAAAGGGGCGAAAACCTGGTCACACGGTATATCTCGAAAACTATAATTCGCATCGCTTAGCTTTAAAAAGGAAAAGATAGGTCTAGGCGTCATCTGGCCAAAAATACCACTTGGACCACATCCAGCTATCCTAACAATAGGTGTTATGCACCATTAATGTTGCTAAATAATCATCAAGTACATATCAAAGATATCTTAACTAGGA
The DNA here is from genome assembly GCA_024704765.1 of Oopsacas minuta. Classification (NCBI taxonomy): domain Eukaryota; kingdom Metazoa; phylum Porifera; class Hexactinellida; order Lyssacinosida; family Leucopsacidae; genus Oopsacas; species Oopsacas minuta. The sequence goes on along the minus strand of JAKMXF010000008.1, from coordinate 60,075 downwards.
TTCATTTGTTGCTTAGCAAAACTCATCTTTAACTAAGATTAATGATAAAGACATTTCAGTATCGCCAAATATTCTCTGTTGGTGATACATATTAGTTGTTTAGTATATTTGTACATGCGGCTTCTTTATTTAATGATTCTAGAAGTTTGTTACAAGCCTCACAGTCCACAGTACAAGTATATAGTAAGTCTCCGATAAACAGTGGCGTAACATGTTAGCATGGGCGTAATTCCCGGGGGGACGGAGGAGGAAGTGTCCCCCCACTTTTGAATAATTAGTGATAATGTACGGTAATTTAGCGATGATTTCGTACCAAATTACAAGATTTTAAGATTCGTCCCATAATTTATGGATCTATACCCTTGTTTGCTAGCGCCATCCCTCGCCCATGTTCCAAGGTAAACACAATATGCTCATAGTTAACGCCTTCTTTGCTAAAGTCAGTTTGGTTATAATGTAGTTTGTGCAAATTGGGTTCCAGCACTGATTCCCAATATATTTTTCAGATTGGTTAAGGGAATATCCATGGGAAATACGTGCATTGTTAAGCCCACCATGCATGATGCAACTTGATTGATTGCAACGGTTGTATGCAACAAAATTGCATCGTGTATGGTGGGCTTTAAGTTATATTATACCTGTGTATGATTTGACTGAAATACCCAACAATTCAATGATCATTGTATATGAATTGGAATACGGGTGTTTCAAAAAATTAGGCCCCAGTTACATCTTTTTCTCTCTATGTACAGGTATTCTATTATAGCAATATTTTCTCTTCACTATATGGCAGAAACAACTCCTGTGAATACATCCATGCCAAATTGGAAGTTGGAATACTGCATATTCTGTGTCGAATTCTACTTCAAACATGGGTCGTTTACGACGGTCAATGAGTTATTTCATGCAAAGTTTGAGGCAGCTTCCTCGCCCTGTAAGAGTGTGATTCAATCCTGGGTTAGCCATTTTAGGGCTTATGGGACCGTGCTAAACCTAAATACAAAGGATTCCAAGCGTCCAACTCATTCTGGGAGACCTAGGAAGAGAACTGCGGAGGTTATTGATGATGTCAGGGAGGCAGTTGGAAACAGCCCCAAAAGGTCAATCCAGAAGAGGAGCCAATCTCTTGGTATCACCCCTACCACCCTCTGGAGAGTCTTGAAACAAGATTTGTCCTTTTCCCCCTATAGAATACAAACAGGCCAGAAGCTATCAAATGTAGATAAGGTCAAGAGGGTAGCTATGGCTGAGAAATTGGTCGCCAAAGTTGAAAGTTGTGACTCATTCCTTGGGCTTCTCTTCACCTCGGATGAGGCTCATTTTGACCTGGATGGGCGGGTCAATAGTAAGAACAATGTATTTTGGGGTACTCAGAAGCCTTCAGAGATAGTTCAGAAGCCATTACATTCCGAAAGATGCACCGTGTGTGCTGCTATTGGGGCGAGAGGCATCATTGGACCTATTTTCATCGAAGAAAATGGTCGAAATGTGACTGTGACAAAGGAACGCTACGTCAAGATGCTTAATGAGTTCTGGAAAGAAGTGGAATCACTCTACCCCTCTCTACTACCCAAATTATGGTTCCAGCAGGATGGAGCCCCTGCCCATACCTCATTAATTGCTAGGGAATGGCTTAAAAACCACTTTGGAACCAGAATCATCAGTCGACTAACCCCCTTTGAGTGGGCCCCTCATAGCCCGGACCTGAGCCCCCCTGATTTCTATCTTTGGGGCTATTTGAAGGATAAAGTATATGCTAACAAACCCCAGAGCATCAGAGAACTAAAAATATCCATTAAGAATGAAATGGGAAAGATTCCAAAGTCAGTGTGCATGGATGTAATGAAGAATTTTGTGAAAAGACTAAGAAAATGCATGGAAGTTAATGGCGGGCACCTAGAACATATGCTATAAGTTGGGTATTTCAGTAATTTCAACCTTTTCCCTTAGTTATATTGTTAAAAAGTAGTATATTTATACTAGTTATCAATGGTATATCTGAATACATAGAATCGTCTGAAATATGGCTCCATGATTTTGGGGCCTGTTTTTTTTGAAACACCCGGTATATACTACTCGTATAGTTAATCGTTGATAGTAACTTGATACCACTATGATTTTTTATCACTAATAAAATCTACATTCCTTTGAACAAATTATACTCAAGTTACACTGTGCAATAAAATGTTGACCACAAACAACCACATAATCTAAGCTTTAATTGTGTCGCTTAAGTAAAAAGCATTCCAATGAAGTGAATGCGTTGTAATGTATGTTAGTATATAAAGACCATTCGTACATTGTTTCGTAATAAGCTACTATCATTCAAACCACAATGGACCACACAATATTACTCGAACCCTCGATTATACCTGACATTTTAGCAAGCTTTTCACTCTCGGATCTCTTTCAGTTGTCTTCTCTGGAAAATACTATAGATTGACTTAAGCATTATGGCTTATTACCACGAGGGGTCCAGGGCAGATGCGGCTCAATAATGTATGTAGGTGCATTTACCGATTCTAAGAACAATAAGAAATAGAGATGTAGAGCGTGTAAGACAACTTGTTCACTTCGTTATGAGTCCTTCAAGGGTTCAAACCTATTTCTTCCCTCGCTATTGCAGTTCTTGTATTATTGGAGTGAAGATATACAGTTACACGCATTTCTTGAGAAACAATTGCAATGGTCTCCGAATACTGTTGTGGACTGGAAGAATTTTATGAGAGATGTTTGCATTGAGGATCTAATAATAAATCAGGAGCCAATAGGTGGGCCCGGTACAGTGGTGGAGATTGATGAATCGAAATTTGGGAGACGAAAATATAACCGTGGTAGATTACTCACTGGTCAATGGGTTTTCGGTATATATGAGCAAGGTACTGATAACGTACTGATGATTCCAGTTCCCGATCGCTCAGGTGCAACCCTACTTCCCATCATTCAGCGATATGTATTACCTGGAACTACCATCCATTCAGACGAATGGGCTGCTTATAATGTTGTCCCAGCTGTAGGCTACGATCATCACACTGTGAACCACTCTGAGAATTTTGTGGTTCCAATTGACGGTACCCATACACAAGGGATAGAAAACGCTTGGGGTGTGGTCAAGAAAAGGCAAAGAAGAGGCCAAACAACAAATCCTGAATTGCTAGAATCCCACCTTATCGAGTCTTGTTGGAGAAGAAAGAATAAAGGAAACATCCTAAACAGCATCGTCAAGTCCATTAGAGAATTATATCCTGTTGTGTAATTTAGTTGCTAATATATATAGTATTACTTTGTTAAGAATAGTTACATTATACACTCTTACATCACATACTTGGTAAATGTTAGCATAAGCTATTCTAAGGGATATTGAAACTAGTAAATGCGCCCATATTGCCTCGAATAACTGCCCCTAGGGCATAGGGTAGCTTGAAATAAACACTCACCCTGGCTAACATTAGAAGTTACGTAGTGTTGTTGATAGAATGCTTGTCGTTTATTGTTAACGACATACTATTATTAGCTGTTAACAGTAACAATTGCAACTTCCGTTGGCTAATAACTGCTATTGCCGGGCTGTTTCTATTCCTTCGTATTGATGTCGTGATCCCTGTGTAGGCGCAGGAAGTATTTCTGATCATACATATTTACAAATAATTTTTACACAAACGAGCTGAAGAACTAGTTCAAAGAAGAGATTACTATTTACAGACAGTTTACATGCAAACGGACCGAATCAATAATACATAGAAAGTCCAACTGCAACAATTCAACTTGTGCATTCACATCAGCTCAGACCCAGAAGCAACCATGACACTATCTAATCCCGTTCTTATATCGCTAGCGTATATACTCAAAGGTCTCAAAAACTGCAAACGCGTTTGCACCTGGATAACAACATGAATACTAAGTTGGATCCGGTCATTTGCAGCTAGAAAATAGGTGAATAAACGTATTAATCATGAAGGTTGTAGCATGCCTCCTTTTGTTGCTTCTAGGGTTTCTGAAGCCAGTGCAACACAATAACAAGCAAGGAGGCCAGTTCTACTTAGGTTAAATATATCAATTTGGAATATTTCTAAGCAACAAATGAATCCTAGTTAAGATATCTTTGATATGTACTTGATGATTATTTAGCAACATTAATGGTGCATAACACCTATTGTTAGGATAGCTGGATGTGGTCCAAGTGGTATTTTTGGCCAGATGACGCCTAGACCTATCTTTTCCTTTTTAAAGCTAAGCGATGCGAATTATAGTTTTCGAGATATACCGTGTGACCAGGTTTTCGCCCCTTTGGGAACCAGGCCACACAAGGTTAAATTGACCGTTCTGAATAGTAATAACTACAAATTACGCAAACTAATAAATTCGTAAAAGAATCAATCAACTGACGCAAGCGTTGACATAACCGCAAGATTGATTATATGTGCATTCCTATGGTAGTTTGTATAGAATTCATTAGCATTATTCCAGTATAGTGGCTAATACAATTTTCTCCATAGAATTTGGCTTATTTAGGAGATTTATCGTAACTTCGTCAGTTCTCATCCGATTTTTGAGTCCGAAAGCTCTATCAGCTTCTCTCAACGAGTTCTTCAACGGTGCATATAGGGACATGACCATATTAAAATCGTTGAGGGGTGTCGGATTCTATAGTTGCACCACTTGTTGGAAATAATCACTACTATTTATATGGTCATTTGTTATAGACAGTCATTTTGTCAAGGCCTCGATAACAAAATGACTTGATGAATGTTATTTTTGCTAAAGTACTACTAACAAGAGTTTGTTTACATGTATACTTTATATGTTTCAGTTGAATACCTTGTCATTTTGCTTGTTTATATAATTTAGGAAGAATTTTATTCGTATATAGCACAATACCTCACTTTGAAGACATACAGTCTAACTCTTTCTGATTCGTTAAAACAAAAGATCCGAGGAATTCTGAAAATCTTACATTTAAGAATGGCTGTTGTATAAAGCAGGGCGAATTTGAAACTCTGGTATTAAGACGCCATCAAGTACCAGACATACTCAAAGAATGCCATAATGAGATCGGGTAACACAATGGTATTCATGGTACTCACAGTATCATTAAACATAGATCTATTGGTCACATGTTTCGAGAAATATAAGAATATGTAAGTTTATTATATTAAGTGGTAAAATTATTGTGATCATAATTATACAAATAACATATCATTTTATTCGTTGATGGTGGACCCAACTTCAAACCAAAATCTAATTTATTATCTAAGGCCCGCGATTAGTAATTACAATTTCAGTGTTGTAAACTAAATACATTTGAACTATCATTTAGGAAAATTAATAGAAATATTAATGACGACCTCAAAAATACAAACTGAGGTGATAAAATTATATTTGAACTATCTTACCAATACATTTTCTTATATTTAAGGTTTTATCTTGTATTAACTATCAGTCCAATCTCAATTTCTCAATCAAAACTACCAGACCATTACTGCCAATAGAAGTTCTTGATAAACCTTGGTATTCGTGTGAGATGGATATGATAGGTCAACTTTTACCCTCTCCAGTTGGATTCAAGTATATTTTGACTATGACGGATTATTTTACTAAATATGTTGTGCCCCCGACCAGTTACAACAAAGTATGTATCTGAAGTATCTACTGCAATTTTCTCTATCTATTGCACTATGGTGCACCTGTTAGAATTATTACTGATAATGAACCTATTTTTACCAGCACTGTAAGTATCATTCGCTTGTGAAACAAGTCGATATGGCATGGTAATTCACTGACGTATATATACCTATTTAAATATATATATATAGATTAACAGAGAGTTACATTAAAAAGGTGGCACCTAACTATGTTATTTGCACCTTACCACCTACAGACAAATGGATTAGACGAATCAACAATAAATCAGCCCAACAGTAAGTGTTAGAAATTTATACTCTAGAGTGAATTCATGACAATTATTAAGTCTTCATCCTGAACCACCTTACGAATTCCTTTCTTGAGTTCTATCAAACTCTCAATAGTTGAATTTCCATATATCAATACTTAGCTGAACAAAAATATTTACATTTTTTTTAAAGTATGTATTTTGTTTCATTAACGTTTGCCAAATTAGTATTGTTAATTATAATTCCTAGGTCACTCATGAAAATTCTATTGAATCATATGGAAATCTGGCCAGAACACTTAGAAGCTGTAAGATTTTCCATTAACAATCGTGTCAGTGAGGCTACCAAATATTCAGGATTTGAATTAATGTCTGGAAGAAGAGCTAGACTTCCAATTGAAGTTGAATCTAGAGGAAAGGCCGATAATGTCGATGTTTTTTCAACAGTATATTGGGACTGCGAGTTGGAGGTATTAATGGAGAATGCAAAGATTATTATCGATAGTATATATCCCGAGGCCAAAGAAAACTTTACTAGTGCACAAATGAAAATGAAAAGATCTTATGACCAAAAGCTCTGAACTTGTATATGGTACAAATTTTTCTGATTTATTTAGACATTAGACTGGGGTTAAGGGAAGCCAAGAAAAATTGTACTAGCAAAGAGTATGTATAGCACTAAATGTATTAAAAGTATTTGCAATTTGCTCTTTGAGTCCTTGATATCAAATTTCTTTATCTAAAATACATTGATATTTGTCCTTGTTCCCGCCACCCCACCCCCACTCCCTCTCAAGTCATCTAGGGTCTGCAGCTAATACAATAGCTTAGGAAGAAAAGTCCTGGTACGCTGAGAGACTTGACGTTATTCAGTGGATGACTGGAACGATGCAGTCATGCCATCGAATAATGATTTAATTTCAAAGTATTACATACATTATATCACAATGAAACCCTCGGTGACAATATCCGATTGCAACAAGTTATTCACAAGTATGATAAGTATTAGTATAATCCAACAGCTCACTCTGTTTATGATAATTGAGTTGATATTATGGTAAGTAACCCTCCTTGAATTAGGTGCAAAGAGCCGTTTCTGATCCCCACTTGTGAATACGTTATGATCCTTTCAATGCTAGGAAATTCAAGTCAGGGGACCCTGTATTGCTTGTTAATGAGGTTAAGTTAAAAAAACAGCCCGGTACTAAAGTCACCAAAATGGTCAAGACCATATCCGATAAAAAGAGTAGGTGACTCAATTATTGAGATAGTGACCCCTAGGAAACTAAAAAAGTCAGAATAGAAAAGGTTACTCGCCCTAAAGTTGAAATCTCGAAGGTCAGTCTGATACAACTAGTACCTTTAGAATACTCATTGTTAACAATGAGTTTACTTTTGCTCTCAATTTCCCTATTTTATTGTTTACGTACTTTTGTTCAAATTAGGCAATTGAAGATGCAACTGATGCAATACTCAATGAATTTCTAAGACAAGGATTTTCAATTGGAAAAAACACAGCTCTTTCCTGAAAAATCTGAACTCCTCCCAAATTCAGGTTAAATATGATATAACAAGTAACTGAATAATATTTGCCATTGAATTTCAGAATATTTATTGTAATTCCACATTTGTTCACTGAACTTGAGGATCATCTTTTTGGTGACAATGCTTAGGGAGTCACACAAAGGAATCAACCGTTCCCAGTGAAAACGAAGATCTCGAATACGAGCTTTCTGAGATGCTCTATGCAAACTCAGATGTTAATCTTATACCATCGATCACTTTAAATAATCCATATTTGTCTTAGTATATTATATTCATAGACAACGTAATGTGAAAGTCAATCTTTAGAGTTGTTAGGTTAGTGATTATATACAAAGGGTATTCATTTAATTCGTAACTCTTAGAATATTTGTATTATATAAGTGAGATAAGTCTCAAATGCTACTATAAATGTTCAAAGTCTCCCTTGTGCTCAACTACAAGCTTTAAACGCTCCATCCACTTCAAAAACGTTTTTTCATACTCTTCTTGTGGTATGTCTCCGAGGTACCGTTGGATAGCCCTTCCAATTTGCATCTGTTCTCCAAAAACTGTACCCGCTAGGTGCATTTTGAGCCCATCGAATAGCCAGAAGTCGCAAGGTGCTAGGTCAGGGCTATAGGGTGGATGTTCCAATTCCTCAAGACCTATAGAAGCAATCTTTTCCTTGACTTCCTTAGATTTGTGCGGTCTGGCATTTTCATGCAAAATTTTGATTCCTCTAAGACCCGTGGCCGGCCGACGTTCAATATAATGTTTTTCGCTTCCCGGAAGAACAATTGTTGCATAAAAGTGCCCGGTAACTGATTACCCCTTAGGAGTACAGAATTTGGCAGACTGGACCATGTGAATAAAAAATATGGTGTACATTACATTGGTGAACCAATGATCCGATCTTGGTAGTGCTGGGGGAGAATTCCCTTTTACAATCTATACCTTGTTTTGTCCTTTGCGAGTTGGCTCTGAATATCTTATCCACGTCTCATCACCGGTACATATTTCAAATAGTCGCCTCTCATCACATTGATCATACTTTTCAAGCAGTATTTTTGCAATTCTCACCCGGGTCTTCTTTTGAGGCTGATTCAACAAATGTGGGACCCAACGTGAGCAAACCTTGGACATACCAAGATGCTTGGTCAGAATTGCATGAACACTTCCCGTTGACAAAGTTAGGCTGGTAGCTAACTGCTCTATCGTAATATGGGTATCAGAGTCACACATTTCAGCTACAAGAGCAATATTGTTTGCAGTGGTAGCAATTATAGGTTGTCCCATCCGAGGGTCATCTTCAACCGACACCCTACCTTCACGAAAACGTAGACTCCATTTCATAGCGGTTGATTCCGAACAGGACTCCCCACCATATACCTGTACTAAATCTTGGTGAATATTCCTTGGCGTTTCGCCGAGTAATGGGCGGATTTTGATGTATGCTCTTTGTTCAAGTAGAAATTCATTAGATTTTGAAGCCATAAATTCCTCTGTGGTTGCTATAACCTATCTTCAAAAGTGTGTATCTCAAAAATATTAGATCAATCTCCACAAAGTAGAGTGTCCTAAATAGACGAAAATCTAAGCTATAAATTAGATGCAAATAGTAAATACATGTGATTAAACAATGATAGCAATAGCTAGGGTTACGAACTACTTGAAATCGCTTTGTATATACTCTAAGTGTACAAAAGTATTTCAACACACAAATATATTGTCATAAATTGTATACTCTTTCCCGCTCCTATATATTGTGTAGTCTATATTCGTAGCTGCTATCTAGTAATTTGTATAGAATAACTTATGTTTTTCAAGAATTTCAAAAAAATATTTTTGATTTACTCTTTTTGAAGGTGTTAATTATTAATAATTATTAGATAATTATTGATAATCAAATATGTGGTAATTCAAAGCCTATTAAGAATCTATAATTTCTGACTTGATATTTGAATTCTACGTAGGCGAGTTACCCCAGAATGAAATTTCTAATCGGATTGAACAATTTTTACCAAAGTATAGAAGAATTTCAATTTGTCCCACCTGTGCCACTTTTTTCACAAAGTGGCACAGGTGGCAGGAAAGGCGCCACTACAAAGGAATCAACTAGGGTTAGGAGGAATAAGTCGAGCTAATATTTTCGAATAATATGACTATGCTAACCCTTGAAATCCAAAATAACCTCTTGGTAACGGCCACTTGTGCCACCTTGGGCAAAAGATGGCAAAAATTGCATAAATTGAAATTCATTTATAACTCTGGTAAAAATTGTTCAATCCGATTGGGAATTTCAATCTGGGGTAACTCGCCTACGTAGAATTCAAATATCAAGTCAGAAATTATAGATTCTTAATAGGCTTTGAATTACCACATATTTTGATTATCAATAATTATCTAATAATTATCAATAATTAACACCTTCAAAAAGTGTAAATCGAAAATATTTTTTGAAATTCTTGAAAAAAATATGTTATTTTATACAAATTACTAGATAGCAGCTACGAATATAGACTACACAATATATAGGAGTGGGAAAGAGTATACAATTTATGACAATACGTATATTTGTGTGTTGAAATACTTTTGTCCACTTAGAGTATACAGGGTTAGGCATAAGTTTTGCAACAAAAATTGAAATTAAGCTAGAGGTTCTGCGAATGGTTTTAGGCGAATATTTATTTATCATATATTATCTTCAATATCTTTTTAAACAATATTTGGAGTATTGAGTCCTACTAGAAAATTTTTTTTAATTTATGGACAAAGAAGCAAAACGGCCATTGATAATCTTGTATCATAATGAAGGCAAGTCAGCTTCCGTAATATCAAAAATACTGTCCATAAACAGATGGATATTCTACCGTACAATCAAACGTTACAAGGAGACTGGCAGTACCCAGGACAGGTTCAGAAAAGGTAGACCTCATTCTGTTCTGACTCCTGCTGTTAGGAAGCTCGTCCGGGAGAGGGTCAGGAAGAATCCTGTCAGAAGCATCCAAGGCATGGCAAAAAGACTTCAATATTTCAACCAGAAGTATGGGGAGGATAGTAAAAGAGGATTTAGGCTTGGAATGCTACAAATTTCGAGAGGTACAGTTACTTTCTGAGGTGAATAAGAGGCGTAGGTATGAATAATGTCTGATTCTGGGTAAAGATTCACTGGTGGCACGCATCAGAGTATTGTCTTCTCCGATGAGAAGATTTTTACCGTTGAAATGGCATATAATCGTCAAAACAGTCGAATTCTTGCTCCAGATCAAAAGTCTATATCGTCATCAATAAGCACAATTAAAAGAACTCAGAAACCTGCATCGGTCATGATTTCGGGGAGCTATTACCTCTGAAGGTCGGACACCTCTGGTGCTCATTGACAAAGGGGTGAAAATTAACAAGGAGGTGTATGTAGAGAGCATTTTAGAAAGCGCATTGAAGCCTTGGGCTGGTGAGCACTTCAATGGCGCGCATTGGGTGTTCCAGCAAGATTCCGCTCCCTCCCACAAAGCCAAAATGACATCTGAGTGGTTGAAACTCAATGTACCGGAATTTGTATCAACTGAGGAATGGCCGGCCTCTTCTCAGATCTAAACCCTATGGATTTCTGTATATGGTCCATCTTAGAGGCCAGGGTATGTGCAAAGTCTCACAAGAATGTCGAAAGTCTGAAGTCTTCCTTGAGAAGAGAGTGGGATTTAATCAGTGAGGACGTGTTGCGTGCTGCTGTCGATAATTTCTATGAGCGATTGAACCTATGTATCGCAGCAAAGGGCAATACATTCGAAAAGCTAGATTAATTTCGTATCCTTAGTATGTATATTCGCTATTTCATCACGAATTTCAACTATTATTATGGTAAAATAAGAAATATACTAGTTTATACTTGTTGCAGAACTTATGCCTAACCCTGCATATACGTACTCAGTACTGTATAAATATTAGTCAATTTCTGATAAATGCCTCAATAATTCCAATTTATATTTATATACACGTATATTTATCAGACAAACAAGAAATTCAGAATGACTTCGAAGTTGATGACCGCCATGTTTCATTAGATATGCTCAACATGAAGATAGCATCAATCAGGGGAAATTTGAATATATCCAAACTATCTTAACTATATGTGTTGCAGTTTCTAGCGCAAACGTGTACAAGGTGTGAACGCTTTGGCACCAGGCACGTGTGTACTGCAACTTTTGCAAATATAATTCGGATAAGAAGCACCCTCCTAGGAACAAAATCAGTACGTACTTACAGAGTAAGTCTACTGTATTTATATTCACATTACATGTAGGAACAACTAATTGAAATCAGTGAGGTATGATAGACCCCTAAATGCACAGTGGGTTATTCGCTTCCAGTGGGGAAATTTTCATATTTAAATCTTGCCAATATATATTGAGAATGATTAGAAATATGTAGGTGTATCCAAATCTACAATTGCTTTTATCTGAATCAACTTACATGAGTGTTGTTCTATCTCAAGGTCTCACCAAATTATGTTAATTTTCGGCCCGTTAGAAATCATATTTTGTTCACCCAACCTAAATTCCTATATAAATATAATTTATTCACAAGTTCACTTTCATTCTCGAAGCCAGTTGACAAGAGTTCGTAAATTTGTGGATTCAAGAAATTTATTAAAGTAGTGACACTTTAATTGTTCTCTTTTTTGAGATAGCAATGCGATTGGTTGGTTGGAGAATTTAGAATTTGGGTATTGATGGGAACAGATCAAATTTCCTTGACAATCTTTCAATTCATGAGGAGAAACTATAAACAAGAGAAAATGTGAACGATCACGAGCTGTTTAAGATCTAAGTTTAGGCACACTGTGAGTTCCCGACCCATCTACACCATGTTTAGCCATAAAGTTGAGCGGGTACAATAGGGGTTCTTCAATACATTGTCTAGAGTGTGTTACTACGTCTGAAGAGATATACTATGTGGTCAATGTAGTTAAATGGCACTCCCATTTGGTTTGATACTGATGGGAAAGATTGGAGTGGAGGGATTAGAGTTGTACGTAAACCACGAATTAGAAACCAACTGGCTAACTTTGCACTGGAGTTCAGTACTTGTAATATAGCCCTGACGCTTAAGAACTATTTGTTCAAGATTATTTACGGTCAGATAGTGGTGCATTGGTTATCCAAGCCGAGTACACCTCTAATGGCGGTTCTTCACATCTTTCGAGAACGTTGGTAATGGTGAGTCAATTTCAAGTTTTTCTCCAATTATTCCACTAGCCAAATTGACATCTACTTAAGGATTTCGGTACCCTATTTAGTATCCAGAAATATTTCAATTACTTCAGGAAGTGTAAGTTAAACTTTACAGCTTTGTATGATTTTAATTTATGTGAAATAATTTGATATACATTAATTTTGGTTTAAATATACAAATGGTATTCATTTAATTCGTAACTCTTAGAATATTTGTATTATATAAGTGAGATGAGTCACAAATTCTACAACAAATGTTCAGAGTAGTCTCCCTTGTGCTCAACCACAAGCTTTAAACGCTCTATCCACTTCAAAAATGTTCTCTTATACTCTTCTTGTGGTATGTCTCCGAGGTACCGTTGGATAGCCCTTCCAATTTGCATCCGTCTCCAAAAGCTGTACCTACTAGGTGTTATTTGAGCCCATCGAACAGCCAAAAGTCGCACGGTGCTAGGTCAGGGCTATAGGGTGGATGTTCCAATTCCTCAAGAACTATAGAAGCAATCTTTTCCTTGACTTCCTTAGATTTGTGCGGTCTGGCATTTTCATGCAAAATTTTGATTCCTCTAAGACCCGTGGCCGGCCGACGTTCAATATAATGTTTTTCGCTTCCCGGAAGAACAATTGTTGCATAAAAGTGCCCGGTAACTGATTACCCCTTAGGAGTACAGATTTGGCAGACTGGACCATGTGAATAAAAAATATGGTGTACATTACATTGGTGAACCAATGATCCGATCTCGGTAGTGCTGGGGGAGAATTCCCTTTTACAATCTACAGGGTGTAACGAAAGTGTTGATACCTTTTATTTTCCTATGAAAATCTTAAATATTAATGAACCATACAGAGTTTGTTTCCTATACTTTTCTTAAATATAGTTATAGTACTTTAGATTATTTCTGATTACATTAATTACTTATATTATTCAAATATTTGAATTTTTTTCCAATTTTAGCATCGTTACATTATTTCGTATTAATGGATGTCCGTGATCATGGAATCTTGCTTCGTTCTCGAGCTATGGGCATGCTAGATGCAGGGCTCACACAGAAGAAAGTGGCCCAAGACTTGAATGTTTCAATCTCTTCGGTGAAACGATGGTCTAGTTTGTATAAAAAAGGTAGTTCATTAGTGACTAAACCTCGTTCAGGGAGGCCTCCTATTTTGAAACGGGCGGATAAAATTGTTATTTCCAAGTCACTCGGTAAATGCAGGCAATCCACAAGAAAACTTGCACAGAGATTGAAGAATAGAGGCAATCCTGTATCTCATATGTGTGTGTATCGTCATTTGACCGAATCTGTGGGTGTTAGGTCTTTCAAAAGGCAAGAAATACCTCGGTTATCCCAAAAGAACATCCAAGATCGTCTGAATTTTGCTCGGAAGCATCAATATTGGACAGTTAACGACTGGAAAAAAGTTCTCTGGTCAGATGAGTCTCCCTTCAAGCTCTTTGCAACGCCAAACAACCAAAATAATCGGGTTTGGGCAAAGAATAAGCAAGATGTTCCTTCGGTATTTTCAGTTAAGTTTCCAGCAAAGATTCATGTGTGGGGCATGATGTCACATCAGGCACTTTCAGAACTGCATATAATCCCTCAAGGGCAATCAATAAATAGTGCATACTACATTAATCAAATTTTGGCCAAGACTTGTATGGGAGCAGTTCACCGTTGTCGAAATAATGGATCGGTTTTGGAGCGGCCAATGTTGGAAAATATGTCTGAATTCATCTTCATGCAAGATGATGCACCGGCACACACGGCCAATGCAACGCAGAAGTGGTGTCAAGATCATTTAAATGCTTTCTGGCGTAAGATTGAATGGCCTGGGAACTCCCCTGACTTAAACCCTATTGAAAACCTTTGGGGAATAGTGAAAGAGAAGGTTAATGAAGAGGGCCAAATCACAAGGTGTGAACAGCTAATAGAAACAGTCAAATCAGCATGGAGAGACATTAGCCCAAGCATTTTAGAGAATTTAGTAGCTAGCATGCCGGAACGTATAAGAATTGTATTAGAACGAAATGGTTCATATATAAACCGATAATATTTCGAATAACTCAAATATATTCTAAGTTTTAATGAGGTATCTAGGGTATCAACACTTTCGTTACACCCTGTATACCTTGTTTTGTCCTTTGCGAGTTGGCTCTGAATATCTTATCCACGTCTCATCACCGGTACATATTTCAAATAGTCGCCTCTCATCACATTGATCATACTTTTCAAGCAGTATTTTTGCAATTCTCACCCGGGTCTTCTTTTGAGGCTGATTCAACAAATGTGGGACCCAACGTGAGCAAACCTTGGACATACCAAGATGCTTGGTCAGAATTGCATGAACACTTCCCGTTGACAAAGTTAGGCTGGTAGCTAACTGCTCTATCGTAATATGGGTATCAGAGTCACACATTTCAGCTACAAGAGCAATATTGTTTGCAGTGGTAGCAATTATAGGTTGTCCCATCCGAGGGTCATCTTCAACCGACACCCTACCTTCACGAAAACGTAGACTCCATTTCATAGCGGTTGATTCCGAACAGGACTCCCCACCATATACCTGTACTAAATCTTGGTGAATATTCCTTGGCGTTTCGCCGAGTAATGGGCGGATTTTGATGTATGCTCTTTGTTCAAGTAGAAATTCATTAGATTTTGAAGCCATAAATTCCTCTGTGGTTGCTATAACCTATCTTCAAAAGTGTGTATCTCAAAAATATTAGATCAATCTCCACAAAGTAGAGTGTCCTAAATAGACGAAAATCTAAACTATAAATTAGATACAAATAGCATATACATGTGGCTAAACAATAATATCAATAGCTAGGGTTACGAGCTAATTGAAATTCCTTTGTATATATATTTTTGTAGTTGACATAATATCACATTCCTATATAACATATTGTAATCACAAAATTATGCTTTATACAAGATTGGGATACGATTCTTCAGTAACTAATGAGTTGCCCAGTTTTTATTATTCGTTAATGAAACAAGAATCTATTATGAATATCCTATATTGTCATGAATTACAAGAACGAAATAAATTTGAAAATTAGTTAAAATTAAATATGACGTTATAATTTTCAAATGCTAACTCATTCTCAAAATCTGACATGCCAAAATGAATTGTATTTAGTTAAAACCCCAGTAGCCAAAAATTCAGCGGAAAATAATCTAAATTGTTGAAGTTATAGCCTACTCGAGATATTTATCCAAAATTTCCCACTGTTCATGTATGTACTATCGATAGTTTCTTAACTAGTCTAAAGCTCTGCAAATCTGATGTGGACAAAGCTATAACAATTTACGACTTTGAACTGAAATCTCGCCCAGACTTTGAAAATTATTTACTCAACTTGTTCAAAAGGTCAGACATCTAATATTTCACTAATTTTCAGTGCATATTTATAGAATATATATACTATTTGTTAAGTAACATATTCCAAATGGCATGTCACCATTTTCCATTAGACATTTAATGAAATACCATACTTATCGAAATATATCCAAGCAAAAATTGACTTTGCAAAGATGATCGGTTACGAAAGCCAGTTCATGGATCTTTTCGGGAGTGAGTACAAGTTTGCGCGTGTATTCCATAGGATTGGCTTTGCTTGTGATTCTTACCTTGTTGATTACACCTGCTCTAAATGAGAGCAACATTTCATCAAACCTAGGCACCTTGGTGTGCCAAGGTTAGTCTATTGTTCAGTAATAATATATTTACTTATACTAAAATTTGGCACAATTATGTATTCATAATTGTATTTGCTATTAGCATACAATTATTCTAAAATATTCCTTTAGTCATCCACAATCAGATATAACAAGCACTATAACGAAAAGATTAGCCACCCATAAGTGTCAAATGTAAGAGATATAGACACTAAATATTATATCAGGAGTTTAAATAATATTGTAACTAGCAATTTATAATTATTTCTATACTCATAGAGTTTCATTTCGAGGAAAGTGTCTTCCAAACATCAATCACTCAATGTTTGATAGTATACCACCAATGATATTCATAGAGAGCACTTAAATTGGATTGTGAGTTTTATTCGCTTGAGGCTCTCTCACTGCCTTTATGAAGACTTTATCGTTGTATTACATTTAGGAAACTGGAAACAAGGTGGTTATCAGAATACATATATACTACGGGCGTTCAATAAGTAGTCGTTATCTCATTGTAATTCAAGATTCTCTAGCATAATTATGTAGTCAGTGATGGAGTTTCTCAAAGTATTCCCCTTCGTGCTGTAAAACCAATTTCAGCCATTTTATCCAATCGAAAAATACTTTTTTGTAGTCTTCGGTTGGTACGCCTTTCATATACTGGAAAATGGCCGATCCTATCTGAGCTCGACTCTCGAATTTCCTGCCTGATAAATGTTTCTTTAGCTTTGGAAACAACCAAAAGTCACAGGGAGCTAGATCTGGCGAGTAGGGAGGTCATCTAGCTCCACAATCTTCATAGCTTCCAACCTTTCTCTCACCATCTTTGTTTTGTGCGTTCGGGTGTTATCATGCAATATTCGCAATCCACGAGTTCCAGTCCTTGGCCGTCGATTTTGGTAGAATTTTTCAACCTCTGTTAGACACTAATTAGTGTAGAAGGAGCCTGTTATTGTTTGGTATTTGGGGACACAAATCTGGCACACTGGACCATTAGAATCAAAATTATACAGTACATAACCTTCGGGTCCCGAAATTCATGTTAAGGGATCATTGGTGGGTCCTGTCCTTTTGCCACCTATACTTTGTTTGCTTCTTTTGATGAATGCTCAGAATAACGTACCCAAATTTCGTCACCTGTTACTATCTCAAATAACCTTCTGGAGTCAGCTTGATCAAACTCAGAGAGCAATTTCGTAGCGCATTGGACCCTCTTTGCTTTCTGGGCCTGAGTTAGTAAATGCGGCACCCATCGAGCACATATCTTTCGGAATTTCATATTATTATGTACAATAGCTTGAGCAGTCCCCGTTGAGATCCCTACCGCATCAGCTATCTCTACAAGCGTGATATGAGGGTCTTCTTCAAGTAACGCGGATACCTCAAGGATATTTTTGTAATTGGCGCTGGGAACTGGTCTCCCTATTCTTGCCCCATCTTCAATGGACATTCTACCTTCACGAAAGCGTCTTGGCCAATCAACAACAGTGGAATATGGAAGTACTGTATCCTTATAAACTTCCTCTAAATCTTTGTGTACATCAGTTGGTGAAACTTTGAGCAGTCTTCTGATCTTCACATATGCTCTCTGCTCAATTTTGAAATCTGTACTTTTTGAAGCCATTTAAAATGTTACTATAATAAACTGTCAAATATAAATAGGTATAATATTAGAACGAGACATCAGAATCAAAAACGCTTTGCATTATTGAATTCACAATGGATGGATTGTTATTAGAAAATTCAGTTTGATCTGGGTCGCATTATCCAGACTTACAAAATGTAGAATAATGACTACTTATTGAACGCCCGTAGTATATATATATATATATATATATATATATATATATATATTACATCAAGGCAGCGAAAACTTAAGTAATATACAATGTTGGTTGCAATTTTAGTTACTAGTTAAGTCTGATTTACAATTTGTAAATAATGTCTAAATATTGAATATATTTATGTATCGAATCTTCGACTTTTCAATATACAATAGCATCAAAGTTGATTTCACAACTAAGATTAGGACTAATCATGGATGGTTTCTATATGATGGACTGGGAGATCTTCATCCAATTAAATCAGTTAAAGATGCAAATCTGAGAAAAATCCAAAGATTAATATTGTTTCTTACATATTAGTTGCATCATATCAGTAGTACTATTCTATGCAATAAATATATGAGTTAATTATAACCACTGTTGCACAGTGTGGCAATATGGGGAAATAGGCAAATTTAAAAAAACATATTTCAATGCATTTTTCGAATTCTCCATAGTTCAATAAGTACGAAAATATCATTGGTAGCATTAGAAGCAGTTAGGAATCCTAACTACGCACAACTTTGTTATGTGTTTCTAATAATTGAAATATATATTTTCAAACCGCAAATTCCTATGCCCTAATGTATGTAATCATATTTGATGTAAATACTAAATATAAGAGTGAAAAACATCTTCTGATAATAAATCTATATTGTAACAACAATTTAATCATTGATAGGTTAGTGTAGATATTCATTTGTACTTTTTTCCGGGTGTCTAGTTTGGCCCTCCCAAAGTTATAATTTAGAATTTTTCTCATGGATTGAAGTGTAGCATCTCTTGTTTGACAAAATTTGACAAAACGTTATTAATATATACGTAATGTTACTATATTTAGTCAACTATTTAATCACTTTCTAGGCTTGCCAAAAGCTGCCCAAAATTTATCACGTCATTCATTGTCCGGACCGGACAAAAATCCGAAAAATATATTTTTCAAATGTTTAAAATTTTTTCAGTAAAATTCTATATTTTGCTGGTTATTAGTTATTCCAATACCATACAATGATATATCATAATGTTTCTATGTTAAAGTAGCCCTTTTGCGGATCATGTCTGTACTAATCACGAACAATGAGGCATATAATTTGTATATTTCGAATGGAAGAAGTGTTACAGTCTCTGTTAGGAAACTTATTGAGAACAACCATTTATCCGATGAAGAAACTGCTACTCTCCATTTAAAATTTAAATAACTTCTAACATCGAGAGAGGCTTACCGCAGGAAGGATCTTGAAACATGGGATAACATGATTTTCCACTCTACTCATCTAACAATATCCAATCCGAGAAAAAGAACATCGCTTGATCTTAAATTTTCTTCTTTTGTCACTGATTCTGAAAATCGAAACTTTTCAGAACAGATTGTAACTGAATCCCGGAAGCATATTCTCGAATGTCACATGAAGACTTCCAGATCGAGACTTGGTGTTCTTTTGGAGCATGTGGACTTTTTAGCAGAGAAAGAAAAGATTAAGCCTAAACAACTACTCGCTCTAGCTTTAGAATTAGTCTCAAATAAATCCTATGACCGTGATACTTCAGACATGTGCAGAGAAATAATTGATAAAGGATCTTTTAGCGGTGTATTGAACAAAGTACAAATCTCTAAATGTGCTTATATATTGGACAGCTTAGAAATTGGGGCGAGTAAATACACGAATCTGAAAAGAATTCTCAAAGGTGATGTTAAGCTTCCTTCCTATAAGCTTGTCTCGCAATATCGTAGGGAAATAAGCCTAATAAATGAAATGGAAATAGTTAGAGACCCCGAAGTATTGTCAATTGGGACTTGCGTCTCTTATCATTCCATCCTTAGTCTGACCATTCAACGCTTGCTTTCAACATTAGACCCAGTTCCTGATTCACACTACCCACTAAAATTAAGATATCTGATGGATTGGATGGCTCCGGTTGTCATCAAACCTATAACCAACAAAGCAACAATTCTGTATTAAGCACAAAAACTTTCATTTTGTTCGGATTCAAAGGAATATCAATTACAGACACACTTGGAAATGACGTATTCTATAACAGCTCACCCAACTCTCCTTTCTGCTTTAGGCCAGTAGCACTGATAGCTTTGAAAGAAGATTATTCTAGTGTAAAGCTTATCATGAATACAATAGTCAATCCTCAAACAGACCATATCATACAGGATGGGTTATCTCTTATTGGAGGCCATGCACAGGTCGAGATAGTCCGTTCCCTTTTTGATACCAAGATGGCAGGATTGCTGGATGGAGCTGGTGGGGCTTCTTGTCATCTGTGTACTGCAACGGATAGCCAAATTAAAAGTTTAGAATGGGCCCATTCTGGTTTCCCTATTAACAGATTAATTAGCGACGCTCGGCAACTTTTTGAAGAGGTTGATGAAGAAGATTACTTGAACTCCCATCAAATCAACGTGTTGGTATTACGCATCAACCAACTTCTAACATCGATATTATAGCTGCGTCTCCTTTGCATGCTTACCTTTGTTTATTCAGGTGGTTCATGCTGTTGATATACCATCTTGATGCAGGACACAAGGTATGGGCGCCATCAAACTCGAAAGTAAATTCTTCCA
This sequence comes from Oopsacas minuta, assembly GCA_024704765.1. Lineage (NCBI taxonomy): Eukaryota > Metazoa > Porifera > Hexactinellida > Lyssacinosida > Leucopsacidae > Oopsacas > Oopsacas minuta. Next base: position 39,355 of record JAKMXF010000008.1, on the reverse strand, counting down.
TGAAAAGGGTTCGAGCTATACTCCAGGAAAGATGTAATTTCAGTGTCGATATCCCTTCAAGCCAGGGCGGCACTTCAACCACTGGTAACATTGCGCGAGACTGCTTTTTAAATAAGAGAGACTTTTTGACGTGGGTCACTTCTTCCATTAATCCTTCAGATAAAATATCATTAGAGAAGATCCAGACAAATCTATCTGTTTTGTTAAGACTCCTCAACAGTGGTGACTTGATTAACTGTGACAAAATGCAAGAATTGTGCAAAGAAACGTACGAATTTATTCTAGTTGAGTACCCATGGGCAAACATCACTCCATTTTTGCACAAGTTACTTGCCCATTCGTTTCAGTTAATAGGTGCTTACAATAATGGTAAGGGATTACAGAATCTCTCTGAGGAATGTTTAGAATCCTGCACTAAATTTGTAAGGCGGTATCGGGAGAATCTTGCAAGAAAAACTTCTTTCGCAGATAATGTTAGAGATATTATAGCCAGGTTGTTATGTTGTAGTGACCCCATCTTAGTACAGAATCGTTTGATGCACGCAAAGAAGAAAAGAGACGTTGCAAATAGCCTCCAAGAGATATTATATAATAGTATACTATCAGATGATTTATGGTAATAAGTATATCCAATAGTCATACATAATTAAGGGTCTTTAAATTGTACGTTATCAAATAGCAGAATAGAGACCATGACATGCATGTATTATCAACTTTCATAATATCCTCACTAATGAACCACAAGTGTTAAAAATTAGAAAATGTAAGTAATTACGTCATAACGTTTATAGTCGTGTACTAAAAAATGATTGGTAATTTTGAAATCTACAGTGTCGATTTAGTATATGTAAGTATAATTGTGGTGATATTACAGATTCATTTACCTATTTCCCCATATGTCCATTTTACCACACTGTGTGTTGGCTCCAAATACTTGCATAATATAAAATTAAAAAATCACTGTTGAGCACTCAAAATTCCGGAAATGTGTTCTCAAATATCTTTGAATTGGATTCAAGCATGGGGCACCAGTCAGCCACCTCTGATCCGCCTTTGCATGATTTCATTTACCCTCTTTCAGCCATACGCTATACGAAATTAAAATCTCTATCTATTCTCAAAAAATCGCTTTGTTAAAAAAATCAGTCTGTAACAAAATTACTCGAGGTGTTAATAGCAGTCATTTTGTTATACACAACAGTCATTTTGTTACGAAACATAACAATTATCTGTGTTGTTCGTGTAACTAACGATGATTTAGAATTTAGGGAGGAATATTTAGGAATGTATGCCCTTGTACAATTTCTTAAAACTTCCAGCTATCTCTACGGACTTCCGTCGGTTAAGGCCACTCTGTCCAACTATATGGACTTTCTTTGATATTACAGTCTGTAGTTTCCTTGGAATTTAGAGATGAAATGAATTAATTGCTAATGATATAACGGAGAGAGGTGGAGCAAGAACGAATTTCATGGGTTGCTGAATACAATGGAAGAGTTTCAATAAATATACTTATCTGGTTGTGCTTTGGGAAGTCTCAATATTATGGACTTATCAAACACTAAGTTACAAAATGTCTGATATAGCAGAAGAGAGGCGGAAATTATTAAATTAAATGCGTACTTCACTTATATTTATAAAGAAAATTCCTTCACTTTGGGAAAGGATATTGTCAGAAACCGAGTCGCTAAATGTAGAGTCACTTGAACTTCCTCGAATGAAACGTACTAGTTCTAGGGCTACCATAACTCCTCTTTTCCACAAAAATATTTTCTGTCCACTATTAGTTGCATATTTCACTCAGTAGATAAAATAATAAAAGAGAGATCGTAAGACCCATTCTGGCAGCAACTAGCCATATTGATAATATTAAATTATCTGACACAATTTCTTGGACAAAGGAGAAAGGAACGAAATCAACTTGAGATAAGTATGAACAGCTTTGAAATGATCAAGCATAGGCTACCTAAGAAAAAGACCTGATCACTACTTTGGACCAGGGATAAGATGAAGTGGAAAATTTTTGAAATGGAAAATCTATAATCACCGATTATAAGAAACTTGTACGTTTTCACCCGAACATATGTATAATTGATATGAAAGAATTCACAAAAGCCACATTGGTGAAAATTTTCAAATCGAAGTGACGTCATCTATTAGCGTAAATTTGCAAATATATATGAAAACTGCACAATCTTTGAAGACATGTAGAACTGTAATCATTTATCTATTTTCAAAATGTTGAAATATCAAATGATCTAAAACCGTCTCTGTACAATATTTAGGAATGATTTCATGATAAGGTTGTCACGTTTCTGAGTTAAGGCACAGAACATGGATGTAACATGTTTTACCAATATCCACTTATTACTCGATGATCGTTGAATATATTGTCTAATCAGGATAAATATTTTATAATATGCACGCAACTTCCCATATCCTTGTGACATTTTGATCTGATATCTCTTACCAATAAGATATAATCATGAATATGGCCATATGTAGCCATTTTTCAGATTGTGCAATAATCTTGAGAGATACTATTTCAAAATATTGTAAGTATGGGAAGTTGGGTGTTAGTATAAAATGGCTATCCTGATTTGACCATAATTTCTGCGATTATCGAGTTATTAGAGGATATTAACAAAATACGTGCAATCCATGCTCTGTGCGATAACTCAGAAAAGTGGGAACCTTATAATGAAAATTTCTTAGATTTTGTACAAAAACGATTTTATATCATTTGCTATTTCAACATTCGGAATTTATATAAATAATTATCCTTCTATATGGCTTCAAAGATGGAGCAGTTTTCATATATATATGCCAATTACGCTAGTAGGTGACGTCACTTCCATCTGAAAATTCTCACAAATATAACTTTTGTGATTTCTTACTTATCAATAATATATGTATTCGGGTGAAAGTGACCAGATTCTTTTTATCGGCGATTATAGAATCCCAATTAAAATATATCCACTTCCTCTTATCCCTAATCCAGTGAAAATTGACTAAGCGTTCAGGCCTAATCTTTAGTAGGCTATGGATCAAGCTATTAAGGTCAAATAGACGTAAATATTCGGGGAATTATTTTATCAGCTGAGTACTTTGTTGATTTCTATCGTATCCAGGAACTAAACTCAAAATTACTGACTGTCACAAATCTTGTAGAACATCTATGAAAGAATAACTATGCACGAAACTTTAATAATTAGGTCGTCAGGTCACACCTAATTCTATAGCTCTAATTTATTTATCTCAAATTTAGTTAATCTTAATAGATGAACAGATAGAAATTGAGTGTTAGTTGTTCACCGTCAGAATTTTCCGTTGACTGTTCATTATGTTAGAATTGAATTAGATTTATATTGTGATATTTGTTACTGTAATTGTACTAATTACAAACAAATTTCAAAAACTGGGAACAATTCCGGGATAGTTTAGAATATATGAGCTATAAGTGGGAATTACCTTCAAATTTTCATTTTGGTGGAGCAGTTTCCATCAATCGGAGAGGACGAAGCCTCTCATATTGAAAATGAAGATGGCGTCTGTTTGCTATGGCAACGCAGTAGAATGAGGCCTAATTAGGCCCAAAAAATTACTACTTCATGACCCAGTAATATTCAAATTACTCTACTAAATCCCATTACAGCCGAAGTATTACGTTCGTAACGAAAAGGAAAAGGAAAAGGAAATTTACCACTTCGTTATAGCCAATTCCAGCAACCAAATTGAGATTTCAGCACTTTTTGAGCTAATATAATGACACATTCTCCCAGCAGTTTTCGGTAAATATGGCTTTATACGAATTTTATGTTCGATTCTAGATTTCGTTGGTAAAGTTACCAATGAGATTTCCACTACTAAAGCAAAGTACACAGTGCAGTTAAATGTCGATTTTAGTGGTTCATTGCTCCGATTTATGGCATCTGCGTGTCCCAAAGAATCAGACCAAATGTACCACTCCATGTAATGGAGGACATGCTACTAATGGTGTTGATAAGGGGGTTTGAAGCACTACGCTTATTGACGTTTGGAGTCAGATTTTCCATTTATTTCATCCATTAGGACTGTGGTTCTCAACCTGGGGCACGACCACCTATGGTTTCGTGTCCATAAAAATCGACCAAAGGGTTCTGCGAAAGGAGATAGAGAACAACTGCACTGCATAAGTATGATCGCATGACGTTTCAGGATAACGATTGTATGTCATGTAAAATTCAATTCAAATGACAAATACGATTTCTCCAACATGTTGAAATGGAGAAGAGACAGACAAAGCAATTCTGAGGATAGTTGCAACAGGTTAATGAGATGTGTCATAATTATGCAACAAAATTGGGGTCTGAATATTATACCGCCGCCGGAACTATGCTATTTTGGACCTGAACAAAAGATAATATATTGTAGCTCAAGAACTTCCTGACAACGTGTAATTCGTTATCTGACTTATAATGTATATATTTGGAAATTGTTGAAAGCGTTCTCGTGCACAAGCTATACAATAATTGTTTAACATAGAATCGCAATCTTATCTCGTAACATTCTGCGAGTTTCACTAATGAATTGGCATAGATTTATCACCTCCATGGTATGACTTTACGGACAAATCAATTTCTGCTATCTGGTATGCATTATGCAATACAGTTATTACCTAGCATAGTGTGGCGCATAAACTTCAGAGTATTTGGATTAGGATACCATAGTTTTAGAATTATTTGAAGTGGTAACTTAGCTTGTCAATCCTGGAATCTTTTATCAGATACTTCATATTCTCGGTTAATAATGTATATCAGACTCAGATTCATAGGTGGCAGAGGGGTTAATCATTCATTTGAGAGGACGCACCGCAGATTCATTATGGAATGTGTGGAATTGTAAACTAGGCACCCGGTAAAATAGACGGTACCGCAACTTCTTAAGCTCCGTAACATGCGACAGGTTCCTAGGGCTGGAAAATTGATATATATATATATAGGAAACTCAATCTTTTGTAACATGTGCAGATGAGTAACACAACTGTCTAATATATTTTGTTAGCAATTTAGTGTAATATCCATAAAACTAAATCTATACTATCATGATCCTACCGACATATCAAGATTCTAAGTTACATATTATGATCCTAAGTTTTGAGAATCTAAACAAATCATCGTTGAATCTATTGACGTAGAAACTGTGTGTTCAGTTCCAATTCAGGGATATATAGACAAGCTCCATAAATTAATGAATTTTTCGGCAAGAGTAACTACATCAAACGCTCGTCAGCAACCTCAGTCTGCCATAGGTCTCTTTACGAAGCTAACAGGTAAAGCGGTTGGTACAACCTTTATTTGGAATGGGGAGATTAATATCATAGTTCCCAATCCTTCAAGGACTTTGTAGAGAAACATCACAAAGAGGTGGTACAGCAAATGATCAGACATTGCTTCCAGCAGGTGTAGGCGTAACTTCATGGCAGGAATCCCATCACCTGTATGATGAGATATTGAACAACAACTAGTTACTGGAGGAATTTGAGTTGGATCCCCATGGAATCACTCCATGTTTATGCCAATGCATGGAGGAACTAAGATATGTCCCTTTGTTGGCATCATGACCATATTCACTTATTTAACGTTCTAAGAATGCTTTAACACTGTTAAAACAACATCCGACAGTAACTATATATTTGCTTCATAATTCATGAGATTATTTTGAATTTCAGCTTTCGTTTTTCATTTTTTGCTTTTTTGTATTTTGAAACTTTTTTCTTTTGCTTTTGCACCTTCCTTTTTTCGCGATCCTATTGTGAATATCATGATTTCTATTGAATTATGGCGTACTCGCATTGGTATGTACTCTCTCTGTAAATCCCCCAAATATTCTGGATCATCATCTGATATGAATTCTTTTACATCGATTACATCTATCCTGTTTTCTACTCTATGGCTTGTGTTGTCTTTATCCTCCACATCCTTGGAGGTATTGAGAGCAATCCAGGACACACTACCCCTGCTCAAAGTAAATATCACGAACAAGGTAATTATATAGTAGATCAATGTCATTAATTTTGTACCTATATTGTTAACTAGAACCCTACGGGGGCCAGCCTTACTCATTCTTTTTCTTTACATTTACCAAGGGAATTAAGGATAATGATAAGTGTACTGGTCTCTATTTCGTTCTTTCGAGGCTATGATCAGCAAGCTATCCGTCAACTCCAAAATCTCTAGTTCTAGTTGGAGATCTATTTGTAAGGAGGTCTACTCTTACTATACACTTGACCAAAGACATAATCTATACCTAAAGTGGAAAAACAACTGGGGCAACATTCAGTAAATTGTCAGAGATTCTTTGACTAGAAATTCCCCTTTGGAATGTTCAGTTTGTCCCATTACCTCAGAGGAACAGTTTCAAGTGAGTTTCAGTCTTAATAAGAAATATATTCCTAGGAGAGCATCACTAGTAACTTCTGCCATTGTAAATGATGTAGCTAAAAGCTTAGTTGAGCTTTCAGATTCAGTTTCATTGTTTGGTGAATTCGATATAATGATCTTCAATTCGATTTACAAAACGATAATCTACTTACTGTGTGTGCTTCTTCAGCTTCTGATTTAGCTTTTTATGACAAATTGAAGAGAGATCCCAATTGTGTAACTGATAGTGAATTAAGCGAAAGTCCTAACTTTTTTTACATGTAAATTCCACTGAAGCTCAGTTGTTAGTAGACTGTGCGAAGGTTTATGGGTTAAGTGGTCGCAATGTGTTCCAGGATGGTTGCAATTAGCTGAAGCCTGTTTCATTGATGAGTGCTTTGAGTTAAATAATATAATTTCAGAAAGATATTCTAAATGCTTTGTTGGGTGTAGTCCACTGTTAGTTTTCTCGTTAGTTCTGACACAACCTGAAAATAGTTTAGTTTTCATATGTTCGGAAAGAGATATGTGTTTTTCGTTGTAAAATTTAAGCCCTTCATTAGCTGGGGTTTGGAACGGAGGAATGAGTTAGACACTCATGGCCTCATCATATTAGAAAATATATATACTGAATGTCTAGCAAATCGATTAAACAGTAAAGTTACTGAACTTGTTCCTATTCTCCAGTCTTACAGCAGTACTTGTAGTGTAGAATCTGAGGAAATGCAGAAGAATCAGTTGATAGAAGTCGGCTCTGAGATTGACACTGTAACAAATACAAGTTTTGAGAGTGGAGAGTTCTATTTTGAATTTCTGAGTGGCATAGTATTTGTATTACTGATTCTAATGGTAGAACGTCTTTAGTAAGCAATTTGTACCAATGTTTTTGCAGACCAATGTCATGACATAGATAGTGCGTGTGTATTAAATTCAGATCTTATTGGTTGAAAAAAACTGGTAGTCGTGAGGTAAACAGCCCTTTCTTATGAGCAAAAGCAGATTATAAATTTGAAATTGTCGAGTCACCTATTTTATATCGAGCATGAGCTATGTTCATTAATCGGGTAGTTGTCAAATTTTACTTGGAAAGATCGCTCTCACCTCAACATACACATGGCACCAGAGTTTATAGTCACCATTTATGTTAGTGAGCGCAGTAATATGAGAGGACTATTAGTGAACGATTCAGTTAGTAATTTATTAAATAAACAATTCAATACTTCTGATAAACTGTTGAGTTTTGTTATGGAAATATAACTTAACTAAATCGGCTCATTGTTTAAGCTAGGCTTGTCCAACCTACGGCCCGCGGGCCACAATCCGGCCCGCCAACAAGCTCGAGAACTGTTACCAGTTGGTGGCGATATTTAATTGAGTGAAACCTATTTGAGCGAACTCAATTAAGAAAAACCAATTTTGCGAACCAAATTGAATGAAACCATTTTCAGAAAGTGTGATTTCATTAACTTAAAAATCCGTAAATGACTTTTGAATTTAGGTTTGATCGAGTAATTATCTGTCACATAACTGGGTTTCTCTCAACTGGAACAGCTCATATAAATTCCAAATAATAAGCCATCTTAAACAATATTAAAATAACAACAAAAATATGTCAACTCCCGTGATTAAAACAAAGAACAGGAAAATTGATAGTGAATGTCGAGTTTTCAAATCCTCATGGACATTAGATTTTTCCGTCCTAGAACACAACGAATGCTTATTGTGCTTGATATGTCAGGAGAAGATAGCTGTATTCAAAGTGTATAATATCAAACGACAGTACCACAGTGGCACGAAATGACAGTTTGGTGGAAATAGCAATTTATGTAACAGATATGCATTTACGATGTATTATTGACGTATAGGTTATCTACCATATACAACAGATTTACACTATCAGAATTTATATACGGCTTCGGAATCACGAGTTATGACGTCATTGGAATGTCAATATAGTTTTAGAAATATACTTAATCATCCTCTATTATGAGGGAATTAACAATAAGATCTTGTTTACTAAGAGTATTGCTGTTACTTGAGGTACTTTTCCGCATCTTTCTGTTTAGTAGAAGAATCGGATCACTTTGGCAGATGATCCGTGAGAAAACATCTTTTAAGTTTTCTTCAAAGGAAAACTTCCTCGACAAACGTTCTCTAAATCTTCTGAGTAACTTATTGCTTGACTCCAGACCTTCCTCTGATAATTGTTCCAGTCCATAACCATCATTATAATCAGAAATAATGCTTGCTGCATGAGCTAACAGTTTGTGCATTGTAGGGGTTATGTTAGCCCAAGAAAATTGCGTCAAAATCAGCTGATAAAGTTCGCGACATACTAATGAGAGTTCGTCTGTGTGTATTCTTCTATTAGAATTATATACCCGTAGGATGGCTCCAAGGTAGGTGTGGATATCAGTGATCACTTGTTTGCAATTTGATGGTAATACTGTCAAAATCCAGTATAGGAAGTCTCTCTCACTATCATCTTTCCTCACTAAGCATCGTGTCACAACATTTCCTGTTGTAGAAGTTCCACCTTGTGAAGAAGCACAATCAATCATCAAATTCAACTTTTCTTTTAACCAACCGCAAATAAAACTCTTGGTGTATTGGACTTTAGTAGAAGTTGGTGACCATTTAGTTACTCCAGCAGTCAGATGGCTTACCAGAGACATAAACCAACTGAAACACCTAAGGTATGCGTGTAAAGGTGAACCCGGGATTATGTCTATATCAGATAAAGGTGCATGGGTAAGATTAAATCTTTCGTTAGAACTTAGTGAGAGAAATCGCTCTTCATCAACTTCTTCAAATATGATCTTTGCATCACTGATAAACCTGTTGATGGGAAAGCCATCCTGGACAAAAGTTAAATCGTGCATCTGCTCGAATGTAGTTGTACAAAACTGACAACAAGCTCCTCCTGCACCACTCAAAATTTGAGCCATTTTTCCATCAATTTGCGAACGCAAAATTTGCACACTAGCAGTGATACCATTAATCAAATTTAGACCATTATTTTCGATGTACTAAGTCTCCTTGTTGACCATTGTCGACATAAGAAAGCCTACATTTTCTAGATTCTCTTGAAGAGCAAGTATGGTTATTGGCCTTATCGAGAAAGGGGAATTCGGAACAGAGTTCTTCCAGAGGAGTTTTCCTTAGTGATTGGTGATAGAAAGCACCTTAAATCCAAATAATAGAAAGTCCTTGGTTGTTAAATCGGGATGGGAAGTTGCTTGTTGATAAACGCGGTGGGAACCTGACCCATCTAACCCATCAGATATCCGAATCTTAAGTGGTTGGTCATCACTGTCAATGGGAGTATTTGTGGATATTATCCTATTCACTGTGTGAGTGAGTAATGTGTAATAGGAAATGCCAATGCCAACCGGATATTCTCTTTCCACTATTTCCATCTCATCAATTAGGCAAATTTGACTACGATGGATTGCGACTCTATTGTAACCAGGAAGAGTGATATCCTCATTAATTAATATACGTCTTAGGTCGATGTATTTTGACTTCCCAATTTCTAATGAGTCTAGTAAGAAGCAAGACGAATCTAAAGAGAGTTTCCTGTTGAAATTTCCTAATCCATGACTCCCGGCAATTACATTTTTGCTGATATTAGCGGTGCTAACATCATGCTCTTCCTGTGAATACAACAACAGTAAGTAGCTAGAAATCATCTTAGGTGAAACTTCTTCCCGCTGTGCGACAGCTTCCAGATGTAATCTCAGGTTGGCTAATCGATATCGCATACCTTTATTACTTAATTCGCTGATGTGCTTCCGAGATACTCGACTAAAATCTTCCTCGAATACAATTGTAGATTCCTTGAAGGGTCTAGCTTCATTTGAAGACTGTGGAATGTCATCCATTTGAGGATCCCTACAAAAGAGCAATTCCTCCCAAGTTGCTAAGTCCTTCTCTTTCAAATATATTTTTCTTTCAGACTTAATATTTGAAAATTTTTGGCGGAAAAGGTCACAATTGGACTCTCCAAGATTATATTTAGCAATAAACTCACGAGCAATCGTACTAAACGCTTTCTCCGAGTTGGACATATAGAAATTGAAGGCTTCTTTGTTGTTCATTAGGACGGAGTAAAATTGAAACTAATTAATAATCAACCATAAGATAAAATTTGTTGCAAACAAAAGGGCTGTAAATTACGGGACGACCAGTAGAAATAGTTGCAAAACTCAATTAGCGCCAAGTTGCGCCAGGCTAGAACTAAGTTTATTTTATTTTAAATACAACTTTCTTCAAAATAAAATCCAATTTACAACGGGCAACAACAGGCAAAGATAGTTGTGGCATTTAAAACTCAATTGACCAAACATAAATTCACCAAAATTATTTGGAATTTCTACCTAGTTTACTCTAAAAGCTAATATTATAATTTAGTAGTCATGTATTTCATTATAATGGCCACTTAAAGTACTTCAATATGACAGGCTACAATTTTCATATACATAACTAAAACAAGAATATGTGTCAAATTCCTTTGGCTACTTTGAGAAACCTTGATTTTTGTGTTTCATCATGTTGAAGTTACTCATCTAGAAATAACTATTGTTCAAAAGTAAAACTATCAAATATCATTATATGCTGTATTTCTGGGTTTCCGAGTATGCTGAATAAGATAGGATTAATTAGATATCAAAATATCACTGTCAAATATTTCGCAATTTCCACCTGTCGTGCCATTGTGAGTACTCTACTAAACATGCAGATACATTTGACACTCTTACAGGTCAGGTGAAAATCGATCGGGTGAACCTGTTGAAGGATAGCATCAACAGTCAACAATCTTTCCCCCAGCCGTTAAATTAAGTTCTGAGACAGCAACAAGATCAGCTTTCTGATAACAGAAGCGATAGCCAAGAGTAGAAAACAATTGTCTAAAGGGGAATTTGTAAAAACTGGTTAGACATATTTGCATCTGTGGCATGCCCAGATAAGAAGTCGATAGTAGAGAGCATCAGTCTGTCACATCAAACTGTTGCTAGAAGAGTAGATGATTTATCATCCAACATTGAAATTTCACACTCATCTATCAGGAATATTACGGATTGCGACATCAAGTGTACGAGCAGATATTGACTATTTGTGTAAACAAAAACAAAGTCATCCCATTAGATATGTTCTTTATCATTAAAGTTTACTATAATTTAATAAACATGTAGTGATTTTTCAATTCTGAAATAATCCGTATTAAAGCATCCCCAAATAAATAACATAATGGTACCTTGATATATCCAATGTCGTGCGGCCCCCAAGTAGTTAAAGAAGCCCTTATTTGGCCCAGGAACAAAAAAGGTTGTCCAAACCTGGTTGAAGGAAAGTTAAATCTGAAATGAAACAGAGAATAGGTTTATGTGACGGCCACCCAGGAATACTTACGCTATCTGATCCCAGATTATCCTGTTCCGGGTTATGTTCAGTAATTTGTACAAGATCCTTTTATATTATATACATACACTGTTAATCAAATCCAACTCCTAAAATTATTCAAGAACAAGGCTGTTGTTTTAAATTTAGGTGCTACTGGTTCCCTAATTAGCAAACCAGTTTATTGTTCAGACGAAATATTTTATTACTACTTGACAGTGCAACATTCCGAGTATTCTACCAGTCCGATGCCAGTTGCAGAGATAATTAGCAGTGACTATAGCACTGTTGAAATTTCGCATTTCTTAAATAAATGGTGTTCAAGTATAAAATTAGTTATTAACTGATGAGTCCTAACGGGACGAAACAACTCTATAATATGTATACAGTCAGGGGACAAAAGTATTCGAACACACAAATATATTGTCATAAATTGTATACTCCTTCCCGCTCCAATATATTGTGTAGTCTATATTCGTAGCTGCTATCTAGTAATTTGCATGGAATAACATATGTTTTTCAAGAATTTCAAAAAATATTTTCGATTTACACTTCTTGAAGGTGTTAATTATTGATAATTATTAGATAATTATTGATAATCAAAATATGTGGTAATTCAAAACTATTAACAATCTATAATTTCTGACTTGATATTTGAATTCTACTTAGGCGAGTTACCCCAGATTGAAATTTCCAATCGGATTGAACAATTTTTACCGAAGTTATAGATGAATTTCAATTTGTGCCATTTGTGCACCTTTTGCCCAAGGTGGCACAAGTGGCCGCTACCAAGAGGTTATTTTGGATTTCAAGGGTTAGCATAGTCATATCATTCGAAAATATTACTTCGACTTATTCCTCCTAACCCTAGTTGATTTCCTTGTAGTGGCGCTTTTTCCTGCCACCTGTGCCACTTTTTCCAAAAAGTGGCACAAATGGCACAAATTGAAATTCATCTATAACTTCGGTAAAAATTGTTCAATCCGATTGGAAATTTCAATCTGGGGTAACTCGCCTAAGTAGAATTCAAATATCAAGTCAGAAATTATAGATTGTTAATAGTTTTGAATTACCACATATTTTGATTATCAATAATTATCTAATAATTATCAATAATTAACACCTTCAAGAAGTGTAAATCGAAAATATTTTTTGAAATTCTTGAAAAACATATGTTATTCCATGCAAATTACTAGATAGCAGCTACGAATATAGACTACACAATATATTGGAGCGGGAAGGAGTATACAATTTATGACAATATATTTGTGTGTTCGAATACTTTTGTCCCCTGACTGTATATTCAAAAAATATATTTTATGAATCTTGAACTTCAATTATCTCAAAACTATGTTTTTCGCCATATGGGCCAATTAGTTTTGAATAAAGACTTAATCTTATGCCCCTCTGAAATTTACGGGAAGTATTTATACAATGTTATCTGAAATCTGGACCACATTTGGAATGAATGAACGAATAATTCTCATGATATCACACCCTAAGCCCAGCCGACTCCGGTTTTTAGCCTATTTTTTGCCAGACCCCACATCAAACGTTAATACCTTCTTATTGGGGTGTACTCGGGTCTAATTGTTAGCATATATAACAATTTATAGGTCTTAGGCTATAGTCCTTCTTCAAAAGTAATTGGGTGATATGCCCCGAACATTAATGTTACGTTTATGGGAGGACTTTTGCCCCCTTTTCATGCCCAATTCGTAATATACACTAGACACATCGGGGTTTATTGTATCATCTCTTAGTTTGGCGAGTCCAACAAGCTGGAAAACATTAAACATGAATAATGGCATATAATTTAGAAAATAGCCCATACCGTAATACAAAGTTCGCGGCAAGCTACCTTAATGGAGATTTACGAATTAATAAGGTGGAAATGGACTATTGTTGGGCGATTATAGATAGTACTTGTTTAGCATTTAATCAGTGTACTATTTTGAATTAGATCCCCAATTGTTGGAGATTTGTAATTAATAGTGAATATTTAACTATAACGACTGTGCTTCATCTAGGTTCTGCTCATGTAATGCATAGGATTAGTTATAATTTAGAAAAAAATTTAAAATAGGTAAAAAATATAATTAATAATTTTACATGTATTTGGTCGCATCTTGAACAGTAATAATATTCATGAAATTGACCATCTATTTGAATTATTATGTAATGTTTGTTTTCTGAAAACAATCTGTTGTTCCTCAAATCAAGTAGTTGAATTAGGACAGTGTATTAATGGGGGATTGTATTTAGTAATGAACTTCCAGAAGATTTCGAAAACGATGATTTTGCTAAAGAAAATGGTTTAACTTATAGACAGAACTCACTATTAGCCAAGCATTTTGAACAAATTTATAATAATACTCTACCTATCATAATAAATACTGAAAAGAAATATAAGGGTAATGAAATTAATATTTGTCATCATCCTCAAACAATAGAGTTAGTTTTAACATATTACATGCCACTGTTACCTTTATGGAGTGGATTTTTCTTGCTACAATTAACCCAGCTAGTTATATTTGTACCGATAGTAATGCTAGTGTAGAAAATTGGTTTAGAATTGTGAAACATAGCATTTATAATTCAGATGACCGACTGAGAGCAGCATGTTTCATAAGAACTATATATGTAAATATTGATGATAGTATTGCTGCTTTTAAATCCGCTTTCACCCCGTTTGCACACAAAGTATTACACTAAAGAGATAATTACTAGTTGAAAACGAAGAAGATTGTAAGGAGGAGTGGTCTAGAAGGAAGAAGAGTAAAATAAGGTATATTAGCTCTTCTAAGGATAGGGTTAGTAGAATTTTCGAAAGTATATTACAGCATAAAGAAGTTGTAACATGTTCCAGTCTAGGAAATCCACAAAATATTAATAATTCTAGTTTGCTTGTTAGTATTAAATTGGAAAGAATTGTGTTATCTGATAGTAAAAATAATATATCGAAAGGTAAATATGTAGAAAGAATTACAGAAGTAGATGTCATAGAGATAGCTTCTTTAGATTATAAGTTACATAGATTTAATCCCCTTACTTATAGGGGACAAAGGTATTATATAAAAGATTATGTTTAAATTTATATAAATCTATAGATTGTTCTAAAAGTCCTGAAAATTCAAATCTAAGGTATTATATTCCATCTAAGATGCTGCATGTTCCCGGAGATAGCAATTGTTTATTTCCTTCTCGCTCATATTGTCTCACAGGTAGTATTGATAATTTCCATAAAATGAGTTCTTGAATTGGAGAAAATATGATTGGAAATTTAAAAGAAGACTGTAATAAATGTATTTGCAACAAATTTCCACTATTTGTAATTAATTATAGGAATGTTAACGATTCCATAATTAAATCTAAAATGCGCAATGACTCAATATGGGGAACTAATGTTGAGTTATTCGCATCAACACTGTGTTACAAACAGATATTTGGGTTATTATTTCAATTATGGGAAAAAAATGGATGGTATTTTCTGGGAGTGGTAAAAAATTGATCGATACGCAAGAATCACTACCTATTAACTCATTTGGATCAATATATATAAATCATTACGGAGTTCATTTTGAGCCAATTGTAACTGTAGATTTAGCTAATTTTAAGTAATGAAACAAAAATATTTCGGATCTTTTTCGATAATTGTGATGGAATAAATAAAGTATAACTCTGATAAGACCATCGGAAAGAAAATATTAGTACGTGCTTACCGAAGTACGTCTTATCCGAATTTTTTTTCCTATACAATTAGTATAAGAATTCATAATCTGTTCTAGATTATCAATTCTTCTACTAATTGTACAAATAATATTTACATACAGTAGATGTCATACTAACCGAGTTCTGCTGTGTAAATTTTATTATTTGTTAAACTAGTTAAATGTATAAAGTCAATCAGTACTATGTAATATAAAACAGGAAGGAGTTTAGAGTCAGAAACCAGTCGTATAATTTAAAACTACACCTTTGTATCCATAAATTGGAATTATTCCTAAATTGTATTATTAAAGGGATCTTGTACAAGTATGGAACATACTCCGAATAGGGAATCCAGAATCAGAACCTAAGGAATCTGTAGTTGATAATTTAACTTCACATATTACTCATTATCAGAATTAGTTTATTGGGTGGAATAATATTCAGTGCGATGCTAAAATTCTGAAGAATGTAAATCTGATTATTGCAAAAAACTGTTGAGAATTTCTTCATTTATAAAGAAAATATGTACTTGAAGACAAGCCAGAAGATTGAGTCATAGACAAATTCATAGAGGAGCTCTTCTACTGATGTCCTTATTATAGTAATAAGCTAAGTTAATGTGTAATTATATGCTGAATATATTGTGCACATTCAAGATATAACAAATAGTATGTGTGTAATTCCACATCGATTTTTATATGTTCTGTTACATTGTCTATAAATACAAGGGAATTTTGTTACAACTAGCAGATTCTCATTAGACATTACTATTTCAATAAGATTATAGTACTTTTGTGTATAAATGTATTGTTCGGAAGCAATTGTACCAGATAAAATTCAGAATATTTTTTTGAGGATATCATATTTGGAGAAAATCTTAAAAAAATTAATTTGGAATAAGTACTCGTTTGTTGTTCTTACATTTGGAATTTGAAATTATGTAATTACTTAAAAGTATAAAGAATTTGCGAAGTACAAAATAGAATGGTAACTAAAGCAAGTAGGCTAAAGGGACTTCATATACGTAAGATCACAATCACTGTGTATAGGTTTACAAGATAACAACGGTAGTCATAACAGCAGCTACATTATTGTAGAGACTGAAGAAATTGAGAAATAATAAATACTTTAAAAAGATTATAAAATCATAAAAATTACTAGCTACCTCCTGTTTTTCTTTAAGAAATTGAATTAGCGAATACGATAGAAGGTACCTGTAAAATTTGAGGCGATTATGGTGGTAAATAATTTCGAGAATTGACTTACAAGTTGAGCTCGAAATGCACAAAACTGTGAATGATTTTGAGGATATTGTTGTGGGTGCCAATTTTTTGGTATTTCACGTTAATATTGTTATTGTTAGAAACGTTCACATCTCAACTATCTATTAGCATAATAATATTTTAGATTCAGTATAGTAAAGGTTAAGAAACAACTGTTTGAACTGACCCTCGTTTATGCATAATCTAATCCATCCTCCCTCAACCTCACTTCCAACTTCAACTTTGAAATTTCATCGCTCAGCGAGTTGTAGGAATTTTGGAATGAAATTTATTCACACAAACGTCCATATCTCCTAAATATAGGAAAGGAATTTCAAATCGAATTCGAAATTTTAGACCGTAAATTCGAAAGAAGTTGTATACATACTAACTATGACAAAAAAAAGTGTTTAAAAGGAAATTTTGAAAAATTTTTATATTGCCTAAAACGTCCAACAATCTTCTATCGAATGATACGAATTACGTTTAATTCAGAGGTGCACAAGGTGCACAAGTGAGTAAAATTAGTAATTGAAATTTACAAGGTCGATTACTAGACTAACTTTACACTCGCTCAATATCATTATATTCAATAAATTGTGTATGGGGAATACTGTAGCGGGGACAAGAATTAACTAACAAAGATATCATATATCTATTATGTACTGTATTATTCTAATGGAGAGTTAACCTAATCATTTCAATATTTGAATGGAAATATTTACAAAATATTGAATATTTCTTAATTAAAAGTTTATGATATAAACGTGGATAAGTCTGGAATATATATGCAAATATCAAGTATATTAATGGCAAAAATGTATTAAAAAGGTGAGACAACTGGTATGGGTCAGGGGTCCAATCATTTCACAAGCGTGGTTTGCCATCTTTCGAATGTGATAAAAATTATAAAATCTCATACCAGTAAGCTAGTGGAATTAACGACAAAAGTTGTCTGGGTCGAATATCCTGCTATTTTAACTCGTAGAAAATATATCTTAAGAAATAATATATGTAAAAAATATATTTTAATGAATGATTGTTAACTATAGCCAATGAGGAAATTACCAATTTAATATAACCTGAGACACATCAGTTCAGTACAACATAAGATTTGGAAGGAAAAATTTGCTCTACACTATTAGACCGTGTATTTAGTTGAAAATTTTCGATATCAGAATCACAATGTGTAGACATTGCTTCTAAATGCACAGCTCTCTGCTTAGTCAAAGGTTCAAGAGGGAGTGAAATGTTGTTAAACTCAGCGAAAGTTCGCAAATCGAAATAATATTTAGCGTATACACTTGAAGGGACATTAATATCGAATTGTAATAGTTCTAAAAAATATCTTTCCATTTCATTGACATCATCAACTTGTAATTCCTTCAAAATATGACAATAATCCACATTCCACACAGCTTGATCATCCCATACTTTCGAAGCTAACAAGATTGATCCAAGCAATATTCGTTTCCAAGTAAAAACTGAAATATCAATCTCTGCGTATATAAGAAGGCGCTCCAAATAGATAAGAGTAATAATTGCACATTCTGCCGTCAACTGTGCTGAATGAAAAAGATGTTTCATGAATTTATAAATATTCTTGGCTTCTGGAATAAGGCTGCTATCGAAACAAATTGCATTGTGACTTGAAATTGGGTGTAAACGCTCATCAAAAACATCCAAGTTACGAGGTTGTTGATTTTTAGAATCGAATATGAGTAAATTATGCAATGCTAACGCTACTGATTTTAGGGTATGCTTCATATTTGGTTGGGTCACTGTATTTGAATCGATAAAAACACTACTGGTAGACGAGAATTTCCGGATTCCATTATGATTGCCAATTATTGATAAGTGCATGTGATCAGAATTTCGAATGATATTACTATAGAATCTTTTCAAAAACAAAGTATCATTTAGTGTAGCGAAATCTTCACGTTCACTAATATGCATTAGTGAAGGATCTATTGGAAGGAAAGAAGAATTTGCACTACCTGGAGATAATATAGAGCCTTGCTTTGGCTGTTGCACATTTGGTGAATTTGAGAGTATAGAATTTGATTGTAATAAATTTGGACAATCGAAAATATTTTTACCATTAAGCTTAGGTTGTTTATGCTGAATTATATCAAAATCTGACACATGGTCAGAAGAAATATAAGCGCTTGATCTCTGGTTGTTTTGTTTAATATCTCTATCCTCAAGAGAAACATATGGACGAAGACAATTACCCATAATATCTATTTCCTCCTGATTAATGTCTAAATAGAAACAAATAAAGAATATGTTATTTCATATCCAAAGTTATAATTATTGGCTGAATATATAAATGAGAAGATATATTTATATTATTTAATCTCAATTATTGTCTATTTGTTTGCCCGTTGTCAAGGAAAGGATTTATGAGATGCAATTTGAAATTGTCGCATAATTAGTAGTTATCGTGTTTAACAAAGAAGTAAATAGAATTCAATAAAACTTACACCAAGGGACCATCGAGATTTGTACTCTTTATCGGAGTAAAAACAATTGTATCTCCATTGTACGAAGTAAAATTGTGTAAAATCCAGTTCGTCTTAACCGGAAATCGTATTAAATATGTTCGTATGAACGAGGTTTCACTGTACGCTGAATTCGAATTAGGCATTTTAATGTTTATCATTTGTAAATTTATTGCTGATTTTATGAATACATAAAAACAAATTTCAAAATTGAGGTAGAATCATATTTTCAACGACAATAATGGGGTAACTGAGTATACTCAGCCTGAATATTGTAAACATCAATAGTATTATATCTCAATTGTTGTTGTTTGTTTGTTTGTTTGTTTGTCTGTTGAATACTTCGAGGCGCAATGCGCCGAGTTCATCGCGAAGCAACGAGCCAAAGGCTCGTAAAATTCAAAATCCTGAACTTATCTTGGAGGGGTTGCTTTACGAGGTGAGGTTCGCAGATAAACAACCGCTTCGCGGGTTCTATGGTATAATATTCGGCAATGGGACCTGAAGAATCGCTGATTTGTGAATTGAGTAAATAAAACGTGAAATATGCACAATACCCATAGAAAATACAGTAGACTATACTTTGGTAGAGCCACCAGTATATCGTCAATCTCATTAATCAGGTCAGTTAGGCAGAAAAAGAAGCATATAAATCTATACTATTACAACGCAATCAATCTGCATACTGGCTCGCTTCCGTTGCTTCCTCGCTGCGGGACAGCTTGGTGCTTCAGGTTAGGTAAAGGATTAAACAACTAAATTTCTGGTACAATTGCATCTGAAATCCCCCAAAATTTAAGAGAGTAAAATCGCTATATGTACCGTTATAGAACACGTGGAGGAAAGCAGATTGATCTAAAGAAATTGAAATTAGTATTGAAGCCAAATACCCACAAATTCAATAAGGATATAACATAGGTATATGATGCAAGCAAGAAAGCAGGTTTATCACCCAAATGTATTGGTTATTAGGTTGTAATTATTCAAAAAGTAGGGTTTCAAAGAATATTACGTAACTATAATCGCAAATTGAGTTTGTAATTATCCAAATAGAATGCTAACATCTTATGCGCAAAATATATTACAGAATATATGGATTTGTGCAACTGTCGTAGAAACCACTGTTGTGGTGGTTTGGGCACATTCCAATATCACCAACACTTCAACTATATATAGATGCAAACTCTATTTAGCAGAATAACATACTATTTATTTTCATCACAAATAATTAAAATTCATATTTCTAAGGAGTAATTGATGTCCCAATGGTAGTATCTCCTTTTCAACTATATTTCCCCAATCGCTTATCCAGTAATCGGAGGAATAACCTTGAAAGAATTGTTTAGAACCATTACAATTGATCCTGATACATGCATCACTTGAATGCAGCAACACGATCTGGTGAATGACAGCATGCAGTGCAAATGTAGATCAATTGCGACCTGGTACATTAGCTGGTATTTCTGAAAGGAAGAGTTGGTGATGTCGGGAGAAAGTTTGCATCTATGAGGATTGGGTCATTTCAAGAAGGGTCAAATCACCCTTTAACAGAATTGTTAGAATTTATACATTTCTGGTCAGAAAATTTAGAAACAACTGCCTTCCAGAAACAAGAACTTAGGTTGGGATGAGCAGATGATCACAGATTGGGAAAACTTTCTCCGTAACCTATGTGTTGAAATATATCTTGTCAATCTTCAACCAATTGGCGGAATAGTCAAGTTATAGAAACCCATGAAAGTAATTTGGACATCGAAGGTATTCATGATGGCGACGGTTATCTGGACAATGGGTATTCGGAGGGATCAAAAAACACTAAAGAAGTGTCGAGTTAGACTTGATCAGAATCTTAACGTCAGGGGACATTTTGCACATTAAGGGGTACCTGTGATTCAATTTTCAAAAGTCTATCATGTATATTGGCTGAACAGTGGTTAATAATGTGATTTTCAAAAATCCTAAAAAGGTGACAGAAATTTTCTTCGAAGACTTGAACTTGTTCGTGTCAGACCCAAAATAACTCTGTATGCCAAAATCAGCCGTTTCTTCAATCAATTCTGAACATACAAACATATATATAGGCATATATATTATGGTGCATCAGTTGACAGGTATATTGGAGACAACACTTGGGTAATTATTTTTCTTGTTATTTACATCCCAAAGAATCATGATGTCCAATTTCAGTGGAATATAATAAGAGTTTAGGCGTATACAATTCAAATATTTCAAAGTACAGTAGAACCTCCCTAAGTGGGGTGTCTGGGAAGCACTGCTAAAATTTTGCACCCCACTTTGGGAAATACCCCACTTCTGACAATAATTAAAAAAAATTTCATTAAGTGTTGTTCTAGATTTTATATGATTTATGGCTACTGTTCATAAAACTCAACTAAGTTTAAAGAAGAAGGTCGAAATTGCACAGGATCTATCCAAAGGAATGACCCAGTTAGATGCTGTAAAAAAGTACAAGGCCTCCAAAGGTACTGTGTCTAGGATTGGCAAGGAAAAGGAACGATGGGTAGCTATTAATTTTGAAACACTAGATAGTGCTCCTCGCAAAGGTACGGAAAGAAAGCGTATAGTCAAGGTTAAGACTATTGATGTGGATGACAAACTTGTTGAGTATATCGTGAGAGCCCGAGATTTAAGTGCTATTGTAACTGGTCCAATTATACAAAATATTGCCACAATGATTTTGAAGAAGCTGCCCAATTTAGATGGTTTTAGTGCCTCTAATGGCTGGTTAGAAAGGTTCCGAAGCCGCAATAGAATTGTAAGTAGAACTCTCCAAGGAGAAAGAGCGTCAGCTCCCATGAATGCTGTTGAGGGATTCAAGAAGATATTACCTACTCTCCTTAAAGGTTATGACAAAAAAGATGTTCTAAATGGTGACGAGGTTGGTCTTTATTGGGAACAAAGTGGAAAAAGAACATTGCTTCAGCAAGGCACAGACCCTGCAGGAAGTAAAGTCTGCAAGAAGAGGATTACTGTGTTCATTGTTGCTGCTATGGATGGACATATGGAGCAAATGATTGTTATTAATCAGTATTCAAAACCAAGAGCATTCTCTAGAATTCACTACGACACTAATAAACTCCCGGCATGCATGCAATGGAAAGCGACTCCCAAAGGATGGATGAATTCTACTATTTTCAAGGAGTGGCTTTTATATTTAAATACAACAATTGAAACACAGAAACGGAATGTCTTGCTCTTTCTTGATAATTTTTCCGGTCATGAATGTGGATTCGAATTAGCAAAGGAACATCTAACCCATGTCCGTGTTGAATGGTTACCACCGAATTGTACATCTCTGTTACAACCTATCGATCAAGGGATCGGTAACGCTTTGAAAATTAGATATCGTAAATACCTCCATGAACACATGTCTAAGATGATTTTCATCGATAAACATCCCATGGAAGGCGTCGATATGTTGCGTGCATGTGTATGGCTTGGTAGGGTTTGGAATTCTTTACACAATACATCCACTGTTTCTCGTTGTTTTGAGAAAGCTGGTTTCCGCTTTGAATCAGATAATGAAATCATTCCAGATCTAATTTCAGATGTTGTAAATCATGATGAGCAGGATATCCTAGATCAAGAAGTTTTAATAGCTGGTCCACCTGCAGTTGTAGACGCTGATCAAGTTCTAGAAATGATTGAGTTGTTCGATGCTAAAGAAAATCAAGTTAGAAATGCCGAAGAACAGGATGACAGTGGTGCTAAACCTGAAATTGAAATAAATGAAGAACAGGTAGACCTAGAACTAGGTAGTCGTCCAATAAGTACAAAAGAAGCCATGTTGCGTTTATCTGAACTCGAAAAGTATTTTGAACACAAAGGAATGGATGATGAAGTAGCATGGGTTATCTCAGTTCAAGACAAAATCCTGGAAAGGGTACAGGCTAATCTGATTCAACCATCAATTGACGTTTATCTGTTGAAGAAGAATAATGAAAATTAAGTGGTATAGGAAGGATACTATCCAAGTATTGAATTACTTTTAGCATATAGTAGTGATATTTTATGATATATATTCACCCCACTTAGGTACCCCGCTTTGGGAAATACCCCATTTTGGATACCCCACTTTGGGAATACAAAATGTAAATTTTGTATACAATATTGTTTAAAATTTCAGCAGGCGCACCCCACACCCCACTTCAGACAAAAACCCCACTTTGGGAGGTTCATTTAGTGTAGTTTACTAAACACACCAATTGTACACCCCACTTTAGGCAGCACCCCACTTTGGGAGGCCCCACTTTGGGAGGTTCTACTGTAGAGGCTCTGCAATGGTTTTTGACGGATGTTGTGCACAATTTTCCAAAAGTGTAAATCTGATAGGATTGGATACTATATACCATACACTAACCGAGCATGGATTTCAACGCAACTAAAGCTATACGGCGAAATTTTGAATATCCATAAGATAATATACCTTAAAGAACGTTCTGACTGTGCTTGTTAACATTATCCTGAGGAAATCCGTGAAAATTTATATAACTAGATATTATATTGCAGTACTTTGCTCATTAAATCGAAAATGAGCTAATACATAATCAATTCTGAATTGCAAAATAACTCGTATGGGATGAATCAATTCTGATAGCATATTTGAATTCTACCGGTGTGTTACCCCATTATGTATATTTCGCTTAGTGTAGAGCTCTATGAGTTGTAAGCATTTATTTTTTGTGCCACAAGTGGCAGAAGCTGCATAAAACTAAAATATTGGCACCATAATGGAATACAATATGAAAATCGCTTGACATTCTCTAAACTGACTTGCTAATATTTGTATAGTTGAGATAATTCGATTACTGTCAAATTAGTATTCGCATACGAAATTTGATATCTACCACTTTTGGCACAAATAGGAAAATGCTAATATAGTCATTAAGATTCGATGTAAACTTTCGAAATGTGAATACTGCGGTATCACCGATCAGTAGAATTCAAATATGCTATCAGAATAGTTTTATCTCATTTGAGTTTTGAGCAATAACAAATGCAATTAGCTCATTGTCTATTTAATGAGCTAAGTGTCACTATAAATATCTAATGTCTATAATATTCTTTCAGCATGACCTACATCATTGATTTTCTACTTAGAATTCATATATACTATTAGGAAGCGATTGCATAGTCATTTATTCAATATAACCACCCTTTTGGAAATGACAGCCTTAAGTCTGTTCGGGAATCCTTCTACTGTGGCACGCAGAGTTTCTTGGTGTATCCTCTCCCATTCTCGGCACAAGGAAATCTTTAGAGAGCTAACTGTGTTGTGTGACACAGAACAAGCCTTGTTTGCCAAGATAGACCATACAGAATAGTCCATGGGATTTAAATCAGGACTGTAAGGTGGCCATACATCCTTATGTATAAAATTGGGAATATTGTGCTTCAGCCAATCTTAGGTCCTATTGGTCGTATAGGCGGGAGCACCATCTTGTTGGAAGACAAATGGCTGTTCAGAAAACATGGTCTGGCTCAGACCTTTTATCACAGGCTCTAATACAAGCTCTTGGTATATTTTGGCATTGATTTTCACTCCTGGGAGGATGAAAATCAGTGGTGTCCGACCAACAGCAGGGACCCTACCCCAAAACATCACCAACAGCGGTTTCTTCATCCGACATATATCTGAACTTATCAGGGATCGCTGAAACTGAGGTCGGGATGACTCTACACAGTGGTTTAAAATGGGAGTTAGTAAAGAATAGGTATTCTAGTACCAGATAGCCATACGCAATGTATTATTTGCGAATAGGTTATCGTATCCGAGGAATCGAATGGGGTAATCAAATTTCTTCTATAGCTTCCAGATTTCTGGATATGAAGTCATCACATATTATTATGACGTCACATTTTAAAAATTATTTAATAAAACTCATAGAAATTTACACTTCATAAGAAAATCTCCCACCCTGTATCATAGCATTCTATTTAATAAGGCATGGCACTCTATTGACATTTTGGATCGGGTGTGGTAAATCATTTAAACTGATGATTAATAATTAACTAGGAGCGCAGTAGAATCACACCTATAGATAATACATAATACTTTGAAAGTCGATGGTAATGACAATCCATGGCCTGATTTATTTAATAATAGAATATTAAAAGCCAACATAATTGATTTTAATAAGTCAAACCATATATTTAACAGTGGAATACGTATATGTACAGGGTTAGGCATAAGTTCTGAACAAGTATAAACTAGTATATTTCTTATTTTACCATAATAATAGTTGAAATTCGTAATGAAATAGCGAATATACATACTAAGGATACGAAATTAATCTAGCTCTTCGAATGTATTGCCCTTTGCTGCGATACAGGCTCAATCGCTTATAGAAATAATCGACAGCAGCACGAAACACGTCCTCACTGATTAAATCCCACTCTCTTCTCAGGGAAGACTTCAGACTTTCGATATTCTTGTGAGGCTATGCACATACCCTGGACTCTAAGATGGACCATATACAGAAATCCATAGGGTTTAGATCTGAGAAGAGGCCGGCCATTCCTCAGTTGATACAAATTCCGTACATTGAGTTTCAACCACTCAGATGTCATTTTGGCTTTGTGGGAGGGAGCGGAATCTTGCTGGAACAACCAATGCGCGCCATTGAAGTGCTCACCAGCCGAAGGCTTCAATGCGTTCTCTAAAATGCTCTCTACATACACCCCTTTGTTAATTTTCATCCCTTTGGCAATGAACACCAGAGGTGTCCGACCATCAGAGGTAATCGCCCCCAAACCATAGTTGATGAGGTTTATGAGTTCTTTTGATTGTGCGTATTGATGATGATATAGACTTTTGATCTGGAGCAAGAATTCGACTGTTGTGGCGATAATATGCCATTTCTACGGTAAAATCTTCTCATCGGAGAAGACAATATTCTGGTGCATGCCACCAGTGAACCTTTTTCTCAGAAATCAGACATTTTCATACCTACGCCCTTTATTCACCTCAGAAAGTAACTGTAACTCTCGAAATCTGTAGCATTTCCAGCCTAAATCCTCTTTTACTATCCTCCCCATATTTCGGGTTGAAATATTGAAGCCTTTTGCCATTCCTTGGATGCTTCTGACAGAATTCTTCCTGACACTCTCTCGAACGAACTTCCTAACAGCAGGAACACGAACAGAACGAGGTCTACCTTTTCTAAACCTGCCCTGGGTACTGCCAGTCTCCTTGTAACGTTTGATTGTACGATAGACTATCCATCTGTTTATGGACAGTATATTTGATATTACAGAAGCTGACTTGCCTTCATTATGATACAAGATTCTCAATGACCATTATGCTTCTTTGTCCATAAATCCAAAAATATTTCTAGTAGGACTCAATACTCTAAGTATTATTTAAAAAAGATATTGAAGATAATATATAATAAATAAATATTCACCTAAAACCATTCGCAGAACCTCTAGCTTAATTTAAATATTGTTGCAGAACTTATGCCTAACCCTGTAGTACACAATGACAAACATAATACATTCTCTTAGTAGTAGTAGCAGTAATATATTATACTATCGTAAACGACCAGCTGAAGATAACAAATAGAATAAAATACAATAGCTTCAGTCTTCTACACAAACTTCTAAAAGTAAAATGATCTCAAAAGAACAAAGAAAAATTATTTGTATTTTTTAAGCTTAGTAAAAGCCCTATTTAGAACCATAAAATTGTAATTGCGGACTCTCTTCGACAAGATGATATTTGACCATGTAACACACAATTCTTCAATATGTCCCGATTCCAAACGCCACAGGAGCAACAATCATTCCAAACATCAGTATATTTCTCTGAAATGATTGTCATAGAATTGAGTATCAACAAACTACGGGACTGTGCAGAATAGAATTTCTTGTTGAGGGAATCACAGTTATCTATCATCAGAAAGGCTTTATACAAGATAGTAACAGACTTTACTACACAAGAAGAAGGATATTTAAGAGAACCTCGATCTACTAAATTAATCAAAGTATATTGAGAACCAACGTCATTATTAACTTCTAGGAGTCTATCTGTTGTTAAAAGATCGTAACAAGATTGATAAGTATTTGACTTCTTTATCTAAGAGAAGACTACATATCCTGTTATATAGATGAGGCAATCAATCTGAGAAAATTCTAATTCAATGAGTGAGATATCATTCAATATAGTCATATAAGGTTCCATATCGAGTTGCTTTTCGTCATTTATAAACTCACAATCGTCTGCGAATAGCCTAAAGTATTCTTTTAGTGGAACGTTATCTCCTAAAACATTTTTATATCAAAACTTCTAAAAGGTTGGAAAGTTGGAGTCTTCGTTCGCTTTCTAAAACTTGGTTAAAAGATATTTGATAGTGAGACCCTGACATTTGTCTGTATACTCCAAAATGGTGTTCTAAAGCATCATTTTGTATTCTCACAGTAAGAAGATATTGGTACCCACAATTTCAGTTAGTTGTTTGACTAGTAGTGTAATCCCTCACATGTATGTCTAAAGCTGGTAAAGGTTGTGGCGTTAATTTTCCGGACAAAAAAGGTAGATTAACCCAACTATCCAACCAGGAGACCACGTTGTTCAAAAAGAGCAACCGAAAATCGTCTGGGTATATTGGGGCTGAAAATTCATCATTAAAACGTATATTTTTCCTAACCCAGTTCACATTGAATATTTTCCGTACCCGGTTAATAAGATCAAGAAAATCTACTATTTTGATAATGTGTTTGGTGTCATTTTCGATTTTCCACGCTAATAGGCCGGCAGATGTTGTCTCATGAAAAATTTTCAATGCAAAACTGACATTTTGCCGTTCTAAGCTCAGGGCCAACAAACTTTCGCTGTTAATTTTGGTGCTCGTTTCAATAAATTACATCCATCTGATCTAAACAAATCTCGTATATCTTGAAATCGAGCATAACAAATATCTGAATATACAGATTTCGAGGTCAAATTGGCAGTAGAAATGCTGGCTCTAGGGATGGAGAGGGAAAAATTTTTGTTAGTGTCAATGATGTTTTGAATACTTACTAGACATTCGTCGAACTTCGGAAAAATTAAAGTGTTGTCAATATTTTTGAGATTCAGCCAATTATTTCGGATGCACTTAATGATATGGACACTATCAAAAAGCAAAATTAAATTTCTATGTTGGCTGCATGGGTGTTGTACTATGGGCTCCAGTTTCGAACTAGTTGAAAACTATTTATATAAACGAACGTTCAGTGAATAGTTGTCAGTACAAACAGGTTCTACAAATAGACCGCAAGCTTCGATACCACAGATAGTAGACCTGACAATCGGATACAATGATTCAACAGAAGAAGAACCCAAAGGAATCAACCGAACAATGGTAGAGAACTTGGCCGATAGACTAGAAACCATATGGAGAAAACTGTGGTATATGGATCATTAGGATTGTCAATCGACCCAATGACTCTGCCTCCCTTAATTGATGCATCACCACGGATATGTACCTGATCCATTTGAAGAATAACATGGCGTTCTAAATTATTTAATGTAGTGTCAACTTCGTTGAGAAATTTTGTATAATCACTCTCTAAGCCAATACTATTTTACTTTCAACAAATTACGCTCATGAGGAAAGGCTAAGCAATTAGAGCCTGAATGAGACGGTAATAAGCTGGGGAAATACCGTGAATTTTTAAACAAAAGACCTGGGTGATGATGTTATAACGTCGAGCATGTTTATCAATGATTAGATATTTCAACTGATCGAGCAAAAAGTAAGACGCATTCGTAAAGAAGCCTCAGCGATTTCGAAATATAATTTGGAATCAGTGTGCTCTAATGTATCAATAGCTTGACCAAGACTATGAATAGAGTTCTCCACATGTTGTATCAGAGATGTCGCAGAGGTATTTGTATTAGTACTTGGAGATATTTCAAATAAATCAACTTCATGTATAATGTTTTCTAATAACCTGATATCATTTATTGAGGAAGACGAGAGCTGAATTTTGTTCTTTTCTTTATAAAAAGACTTACAAAATAAACTTTCATCGACAATTATATATCGTTCAATAGTGGAAACTTCGTCACAAAATTGAATCTTAAGAAATAGTATGTTAGAAGAATCAGGGCGATGGAAAAGCCAACCGTTTGGGAGTTCGATCATGTGCAACTCAGATATAATACAACTAAGACTCGAAATCCTGAACTTAGCTTCTGTCTCTTGAAATTCTGTTCGACTTTTCTTGTATACATTCTGCATCCCCTTCTCCTCTTTATCGTCTAGAGTTAGCTTTTGGGTTTTAGCAACTGCATCTGTGAAATAAGTTGGACAATTTGGAAAGATACTAGGAACTGCAAATTTCTTAAGAACAACTTTTTTCCTACGCATCTTGATCATTTCAACTCCGTTATCATATTAAATATCCCTCCCGATATCTTCTTTATGGAAATGATGTATACAGACCTATAAAGATAGAAATAATTATACTATATCACAGACAAATTTCTATAACAATTTATCAAAAATCTTTTAATCTCCCCATAGTCTCCTTTCGGTCGAGGAATCCCTCGAAACCACTTTTCACGAGTTTCAACATCAGTAGAAAAGGAAAAAGTAGGCACATATGAATCACCTTGACTGTGATAATTCGACTTACAACCAGATTCTAGGCATGTCATGTTGAATATGTGATGATGCGGTTCAAAAATTGCAGTAATTGGAAGAAACGAAAATATTCACAATAATAATTATATATTATTAACATTAAATACAAAATTTATGGGTGGGTAAAATATTTTCATATTAAGACGTTTAAGACACAAAATTTCAAAAATAATCACAAATATCGATGTTAATACATAGTTTGCATATTGCTACATAAGATCTCTATCCTCATAATAAATTATACATTTTCTTAGACCACTATAGGCGATTTATTCGCGCGAACAATACGACTGAATTGGATATTCAAACATGTGCAAAACTAAAGCTTTATAAATCACGCAAAATTATACCAATATATGTTCTAAGGAGTAAGCAGTTGTTGGATACACAAATGTTGAAATCACTTTGATATATTAAGAAATACAAAAGTTATGATGTAAAGTAGTCCGATGGTAATGACAATCCATGGTCCAAAATTTCGATAGAGTGCCATTGCCTTAGTATATAGAATAGTATGCCAGTATTTATACTATTACCCTGCATAGTATTTGGATAAGAGAGATATAGATTTAACATTTTAATGAATCTGTGAATTAATTATAAGTGAATCAACAATTTCGTCTATGGAAGATTCTAGTAATCTATTTTCGGTATTATCCCTACAACACTTTGCTCTTTTTGTGTGGTCGTGTTTCCCACACTTTTCACAAACTAAACTTGAACAAAATTGATTCAAGACAGGGTCACTTTCAGAGGCCAGTGTCACGATAATGTCCATTGCATTATCTTCAAATGAAGACTTCCTTGCAAGATTCTCTATACTTCTTAGTAACTTGTTCCATGCCTCGGATCTCTCTCCGGAGAAACTTTTCAGACCTCGCTCAGGGTTGAACTCTATCAAAATTTCTTCTGAGTGAGCTAATACCCTGTGTAATGTTGGGGTAATGTTCACCCAAGGTAATGAATCAACGATCAAGAGATATATATCGGTGCAAAGATCACCAAAGACCTCGGTGTTAATGATCCTGTATGAATTGATTATTCGAAGAATAGCTGACAAGTGCATATGTAGTTTCTGAAAGTGTTTCTTATGTTCTGTTTCAACTAACAATACACACTCAATGTATTTCGAATCATAGGAAATGCTCGACGAGCTACACTACCAGTAGAGCTAGTACCTCCACTTGGATTCGGTTGATCTATCCTCATTCCTGTCTTCTCTTCAATCAGATTTCTGACAAATATCATTGAATTTTTTATCGCCAAAGATGTCGGTGACCATGTACGTTTTCCACAATTCAAATGATAAATTAGTAGATTGAACCACGTGAAAATGCCAGTGTACGAGTGTAACGGAGATGCTGGAAGGTTGTTTATTGTTGAGGTTGGTTCGTGTGTTATGTTACAACGTTGGTTTGAAGGAAGTGAGGGAACGAATGGCTGTCTTCTATTTCACCGAAAAGTTCAATTGCATCAGTAATGTGCCTGTTGATAGGAAATCCCTATATTATCAACTCACGATCACTGAGTTCCTTATGTGTTGCTGTGCATAATTGACAACTTGCCCCACCTGCCCCAGATAGAATTCCTGCCATTTTCCCATCAAGCATTGATCGAACAATGTCGACTCGTACTTGCTGATCAGGGCCAAGAGTAAATCCTTCACTTCTCACAAGATCAGTATCAGTATTGATTAGATCGTCCATACATCGCTTGATATTAGCTTCGTTTTCTTTCGCAGCGAGAAGGAAAATCGGACGTTGAGCAAAAGGAAGAATTGGGAGTGTTATTTTCCAGAGTTCGCGACCACTATTGCTTATTATCTTTACAGGTCTGAAACAGAATAAGATAAACGACTTAGTATCTGTATTCGTGTTTGATTGATTATATACAGTGTGACTTCCAGAGCCATCTAGTCCGTCTGCTATCTGGAATTGCAGGGGAAAATCTTGACTGGAGGTGGCGGTAGCGTGGACATAAGCCTGCAAAAAGTATGGCAGATGTGATGGGCATATGGCATATATACACCAAGTGGAGTTTCAGGATTGGGGTACATCTGAATATCCGACCGTAAAATTATGCTGTTTGTTTCTTCTACTATCCTATAGTATGCCGGGAACGAATATCGCTAGCTAGCAAGTGGTGTCGGAGTTGTGTGTATTTCCTCCTGCCAATTTCCAGGAGATCTAGAAGGACATCGAGCTCTTTCTTCAACAATTTACCGAATTGACCCGAAAACTTGTCATAGACTACAGATTTTGAAACTTTAGCTATTTCTCGCTGTTTTGTTTGGTTCGATAGTAGTTGCAAGGCAAGTGCAGCTATCTTGATTTCTGAAGTATTCTCAACGATTGAGAGTGCTTTAATAGATTCCAAGACATTTGAGAGTCGTGAGCATTGTTGTTGCATCGTGAGATTGTCAATACTCTTCCTATGGTTTGCAGAGAGCGTGGATATGACTTCTTCATCATCTGAGGACAACTCAACTGTATCATAAAAACGGTTCCTCTTCAACTCTGGTTCCATGGATATACCACAATGCTACCAGTTTCCCTCTAATCAATCTAGCGATTTCTTTGCCTTCCTGATCCGGCTTCTTACTCGGAGGAGCGTTGCTTCCTTTTTGGAACTCCATTTGAAAGTTCTGCTCGAAGAAACTGAGTGTTGCCGAGATACAGTTGTTGTTGTCTTTCAAAATCTTCGCAAATTCAAGATGAGAGTTAGGGAAAGTTAGTTCTTGAGTCATTGAAAAAGCGTAGAAAATGGTTGATTATCAGCAAATTCAATTTGTTAATGTCATACTAATCATGTATTTATATATTACATTTATTGGTAATTGGAAAGCT
The DNA here is from genome assembly GCA_024704765.1 of Oopsacas minuta. Classification (NCBI taxonomy): domain Eukaryota; kingdom Metazoa; phylum Porifera; class Hexactinellida; order Lyssacinosida; family Leucopsacidae; genus Oopsacas; species Oopsacas minuta. The sequence goes on along the minus strand of JAKMXF010000008.1, from coordinate 6,579 downwards.
GCAATCGAATAGAAAATTCAGCATATAAATTGCATAGCAACAAAAAGGTGACAATGGAATTCGCTGAAATTTTTCATGTTGCGCACTGTTTCGGGGCGTATAATTTTAATATGTCTTTCTAGATATCATAATGCCATTTTCGAATTAATTTCTAGGTGGTGTTGTTTTTGCGGCCATTTGAAAGTTTTTTTAAAAAAATATTGTACCTCTAAATACCATTAATCATTTCAACTTTGAATCCAGATGTAGTGAAGATACACTGCCGAAAATGAGATATCAGATTTAGCATAACTGAATTGTGTTGAGGAAATAAAATAAATTTGATTCGGAGAATTCTATGACGCTCTCAAGTAAAACTAAATTGGTACCAATATTAGTTTCACGGAAACCGCATATAGAGCTATTTTTGAATGATTCTGTAAATTCATATTGTGAGAGCTATATGTATTCGATCGAATTGATATTTGAAATTAACATTATTCAAACAACCAAGAACGAGTTTAAACCATTAAAAATGAAATCCATTTTTTTGTCTATCCTTTGTATTCAAACCACAGGCTCCGTTGTTTTGGTTATTTGTAGCCTATTTTATGGTGAAAATTTTCTCATCTGAGAAAAGTGTATTTTCGAGAACCCCAATAGCGTGAGTGCAAGTAAGCTCTTGCTCCGGGACACATTCTTTTCTTTCACCAACCCAGATAGGAATTGTACATTTTGCGTTTAAAAGAGTGCATTCCTTGATCCCTTTGGACAACCTCTTGTATTGCTCGGCGAGATATATTGAGCTCCAAGGCCATTTTTCTCATTGAACGGTGTATGTTCTGCCGAATCCGTTCTCGCATCCCTTTCTTGAGAGCTGGGTCGTTACAGAGCATGGATGACTCCGTCTCGGCTTCCCTAGTGTCCCCAGTTTTCTTATATCGTTTTATCATCCTGTAGATAAATGCCCTACGTCCTTTTGCAATATTCAGCAGTTTAAAAATTTCTGAGGGACGTTTCCCCACCACATGTAATTCAATTATTGATGACGTCTCAGATTCCATGTCAATCACAATTTTCTTTCGAAATAGCATACACAAAATTGAAATACCATTCGTTAGGAAGCGTATAAGGAATGTCCTGGAAGAGCAAACCATTGAGAATACTTCCTGATAATGGTTGTATATTAATTGTGATTTGTATCAGCACTTTTGACTCATCCTTGTATATTACAATATGGATTTTCAAATATTCGCCATATTGCCAGGATGCGTAGGTGTACATTTGGTTCTGAATAATGGTGCTTAGCTAGTCTATGTTTGGTTTATTTAGAGTGTGTTGTACTTGCTTATAATAAGGATGATAGTACATAGATTGATACGTCTTAGGTAAAGCAAAATACAAATGGGACTCGCTTTTAGAATCCTATCAGGCCATGAAAAATCAAATTTAAAATATCTCTTCAACAGTGCAACTTAAGTAATCAAGTCGTATTATAAGTAGAAAGGGTATTCAGTTAATTCGTAACTCTTAGAATATTTGTATTATATAAGTGAGATGAGTCACAAATTCTACAATAAATGTTCAGAGTAGTCTCCCTTGTGCTCAACCACAAGCTTTAAACGCTCTATCCACTTCAAAAATGTTCTCTTATACTCTTCTTGTGGTATGTCTCCGAGGTACCGTTGGATAGCCCTTCCAATTTGCATCCGTCTCCAAAAACTGTACCTACTAGGTGTTATTTGAGCCCATCGAACAGCCAAAAGTCGCACGGTGCTAGGTCAGGGCTATAGGGTGGATGTTCCAATTCCTCAAGAACTATAGAAGCAATCTTTTCCTTGACTTCCTTAGATTTGTGCGGTCTGGCATTTTCATGCAAAATTTTGATCCTCTAAGACCCGTGGCCGGCCGACGTTCAATATAATGTTTTTCGATTCCCGGAAGAACAATTGTTGCATAAAAGTGCCCGGTAACTGATTACCCCTTAGGAGTACAGATTTGGCAGACTGGACCATGTGAATAAAAAATATGGTGTACATTACATTGGTGAACCAATGATCCGATCTTGGTAGTGCTGGGGGAGAATTCCCTTTTACAATCTATACCTTGTTTTGTCCTTTGCGAGTTGGCTCTGAATATCTTATCCACATCTCATCATCGGTACATATTTCAAATAGTCGCCTCTCATCACATTGATCATACTTTTCAAGCAGTTTTTTTGCAATTCTCACCCGGGTCTTCTTTTGAGGCTGATTCAACAAATGTGGGACCCAACGTGAGCAAACCTTGGACATACCAAGATGCTTGGTCAGAATTGCATCAACGCTTACCGTTGACAAGGTTAAGCTGGTAGCTAACTGCTCAATCATAATATGGGAATCAGAGTCACACATTTCAACTACAGGAGCAGTATTGTTTGCAGTGGTACCAATTATGGGTTGCCTTAACCGAGGGTCATCTTCAACCGACAACCTACCTTCACGAAAACGTAGACTCCATTACATAGCGGTTGATTCCGAACAGGCCACCCCGCCATATACCTGTACTAAATCTTGGTGAATATTCCTTGGCGTATCGCCGAGTAATGGGCGGATTTTGATGTATGCTCTTTGTTCAAGTAGAAATTCATTAGGTTTTGAAGCCATAAATTCCCCTGTGGTTGCTATAACCTATCTTCAAAAGTGTGTATCTCAAAAATATTAGATCAATCTCCACAAAGTAGAGTGTCCTAAATAGACGAAATTCTAAACCATAAATTAGATACAAATAGCATATACATGTGGTTAAACAATAATATCAATAGCTAGGGTTACGAACTTATTGAATCCCTTTGTAGATGCAAACAACATCCAAATTGTCCAAATCTAAGGTAAAACACTAGACCAGGGTCGGAAAAGTGCGACTCCCATAGCAAGTTTTGGCTACGCGGAAAAGGTTCAGATACTCCCCACATAAACTATCTATCCTCGCTGGAATTACAAATTTGAACTTTGTTTGCCACAAGGATATTCCTGTAATAACATTATTGTATAATTTGCGCTATAATCTATTTTATATTAAGCATGTCTCCGTTGCTCGCGGAGAGCGCAGCTCGCGAACATTGAGCACTTCATGTTCGCATGGACTTGTCATTTTGTGCCTCGAATTAAACAATAGTTTAGAAAATCGATTTATTAAATGAATATCTACGTAAAACTATTAATGGGTGAAATTTGAAAATTCATGTCACTTGAAGACCCATTTATAGTCGTTGAAAGCAAGTCTCCTTGATTATAAAATTTCCCAATCAAGAATTCTGAGAATTCACAAAGAAAAGAAAGATGAACTGAGCTTGGTTGAAGAGGCTCAGATACTTGTCAATCCATGTTAGAAAAAATGTAATAAATCGTCTGTATTAAACAGTGTATTCAATTATCAATATCTGTAAGAGAACTACATTATAAATTAAAACTTGTTTGATTGAAGAAATGGCCTGCCCCTGCACATAACTATGTAATTATCATGTGTATCAAGAATGTAAACAGAGTTCTTTATTCTATATATCAGGGAAATCAATAAGTCTTGCGAGTCATGATATATATTAGGAATTAGTCAAGAAATATATCTAACTTTCATATATTATAAGAGCATAGAGTTAAACTCCATATAGAGAAAGTTTCAAGCTTATCCAAAATAAATTAAGAATTATTGAGATAGCTACTGTTTCACAGTTTAGTGGGTTGGAATTTGAAATTGAGTGTGACTTAATCAAAAAGATAAATCTTCAGGTGCTTTGTGTTTCAATGTAAACTGAAGTGATATAATTTGTATGGTATACTTTCACAATTCGGTGGGTTGAAATTCGGAATTGACTCTGACATGTTTATATAAATTCAATATTCAGAGTATGTTTGTTTCAAGGTAAACTGAAGGAACATACTTTATATAAAATTCTTTCACAAATCTGTGGGATGAAAATGGAAAATGAGTTTGACATGTTCGTATAGTCTAAATCTTAAGTCTCTTTGTGTTTCAATGTAAACTGAAGCAACATACTTTGCATAGTACTCTTTATCAATTCTGTGAGTAGAAATTGGATATTCTGTGTAACTAGTTTGTATAGTTGAAAACTACAGGCTCTGTATTTTTCAAAGTAAACTGAAGTAATATACTTTATATAGTACTCCTTCACTATTCTGTGTGTAGATAAGGATATTGTGTGTAAGTGGTTTGTATAGTTGTAATCTTGCTTCTCTTTGTGTTCCAAATGGAAACTGAAGTAATATACTTTGAATAGTACTCTTTCACATTTCTGTGTGTAGATATTGGATAAGGTGTGTAACTAGTCTGTATAGTTGAAATCTACAGTTACTTTGTGTTTCAAAGTGAACTGAAGTAGTATACTTTGTAGAGTACTCTTTCATAATTCTGTAAATGGATATTTGATATTGTGTGTAACTGATTTGTATAGTTGAAATCTACAGTTACTTTGTGTTCCAAAGTGAACTGAAGTAATAAAGTTTGTATGGTACTCTTTCACAATTCTGTTTGTAGATATTTGATATTTTGTGAAACTACTGTGTAAAGTCGAAATCTACAGTTACTTTGTGTTTGAATGTGAACAGAAGTAATATACTTTGTATAGTACTATTTCATAATTCTGTGTGTAGATAATTGAAATTGTGTGTGACTGGTTTGTATAGTTGAAATCTACAGTTAGTTTGTGTTTCAATGTGGACTGAAGTAATTTAGTTTGTATAGTACTCTTTCACAATTCTGTGTGTAGATATTTGATATTTGGTGTAACTAGTTTGTATAGTTTTAATCTTGCTTCTCTTTGTGTTTCAAAGTGAACTGAAGTAATATACTTTCTATAGCACTCTTTCACAATTCTGTGTGTAGATATTTGATATTGTGTGTAACTATTTTGTATAGTTGAAATCTACAGTTGCTTTGTGTTCCAAAGTGAACTGAAGCAATTTACTTCGTATAGTAGTCTTTCAATATTTCTGTGTGTAGATAATTGTTAATGTGTGTAACTGGTGTGTATCTTTGAAATTTACAGGTACATTGTGATTCAAAGTGAACTGAAGAAATTTACTTCGTATAGTAGTCTTCCACAATTCTGTGTGTAGATATTTGATACTGTGTGTGACTAGTTTGTAAAGTTGAAATCTATAGTTACTTTGTGTTTTAGAGAAAACTGAAGCAACATACTTCGTATAGTACTTTTGTATATTTCTGTTTGTACATATTTTACATTGTGTGTAAATGGTTGTATAGTTGAAATCCACAGTGACTTTGTGATTCAAAGTGAACTGAAGAAATTTACTTCGTATAGTAGTCTTCCACAATTCTGTGTGTAGATAATTGATATTGTATGTAACTAGTTTGTATAGTTGAAATCTATAGCTACTTTGTGATTCAAGGTGAAATGAAGTAATTTACTTTGTATAGTAGTCTTTCACAATAATGTGTGTCGATATTTGATATTGTGTTTAACTAGTTTATATAGTTGAAATCTAAAGTTACATTGTGTTTCATAGTGAACTGAAGTAATTTACTTCGTAAAGTAGTCTTTCACAATTCTGTGTGTAGGTATTAGATATTGTGTGTAACTAGTTTGTGTAGTTGAAATCAACAGTTACATTGTGTTTCAAAGTGAACTGAAGTAATTTACTTCGTATAGTAGTCTTTCACAATTCTGTGTGTAGATATTTGATATTGTGTGTAACTAGTTTGTGTAGTTGAAATCAACAGTTACATTGTGTTTCAAAGTGAAGTGAAGTAAATTACTTCATATAGTAGTCGTTCACAATTCTGTGTGTATATATTTGATATTGTGTGTAACTAGTTTTTGTGGTTGAAATCTACAGTTACTTTGTGATTCAAGGTGAAATGAAGTAATTTACTTTGTATAGTAGTCTTTCACAATAATGTGTGTCGATATTTGATATTGTGTTTAACTAGTTTATATAGTTGCAATCTAAAGTTACATTGTGTTTCATAGTGAACTGAAGTAATTTACTTCGTACAGTACTCTTTCACAATTCTGTGCGTAGATATTAGATATCGGGTGTAACTAGTTTGTGTGGTTGAAATCAACAGTTACATTGTGTTTCATAGTGAACTGAAGTAATTTACTTCGTATAGTAGTCTTTCACAATTCTGTGTGTAGATATTTGATATTGTGTGTAACTAGTTTGTGTAGTTGAAATCAACAGTTACATTGTGTTTCATAGTGAACTGAAGTAATTTACTTCGTAAAGTAATCGTTCACAATTCTTTGTGTAGATATTTGATATTGTGTGTAACTAGTTTGTGTAGTTGAAATCAACAGTTACATTGTGTTTCATAGTGTACTGAAGTAATTTACTTCGTAAAGTAGCCTTTCACAATTCTGTGTGTAGATATTTGATATTGTGTGTAACTAGCTTGTGTAGTTGAAATCAACCGTTACATTGTGTTTCCTAGTGAACTGAAGTAATTTACTTCGTACAGTAGTCTTTCACAATTCTGTGTGTAGATATTAGATATCGGGTGTAACTAGTTTGTGTGGTTGAAATCAACAGTTACATTGTGTTTCATAGTGAACTGAAGTAATTTACTTCGTATAGTAGT
>JAKMXF010000007.1:0-125580 GCA_024704765.1 Oopsacas minuta | reverse complement strand
GGGGGTGGGTAATAATATTAGGGTATGATAGAATATGCAAAAGAAATCTTGATAACTTGAGTATCCTTGGACATAGAAATTCGATTAATATACCATTCAATAGCAAATATGCGACTTACTATTACCAAATAATATATATAAAGGGGCTAAGTCAAAGGAATTTGAAAATTCGGACAATATAAAATCAATTTTGCGAAAGTGAGACAGCAAAAATATAAAACCGCAAGGGTCAAATCGAAATATTTTTCAAATTTAAGTCTCGCATTTTCCTAGAAAATGGTAAAGGCAACTTTTCCCTTAGGTAGAAGTTGAACCGACGATTTATACTTTTCTCGATCCGGCCTAGTAGATATAGTATGCCAGAAATTTATGAACTACAAAATTATTCAACTCTAACTATAGTACTAAAAACGTGTTCTCATTTTGAATGAAACCTAGAAAGTAAAACCATTACTATGGTAAACAAAGCTGCCAAAATATGATTATAGCATCGGTTAATATTAATTCAAATTAATCCCACTGATTTATACTTTGGTCAAATCCCACAGTGACACCTTAGAGGGTTAGCCCCCCCCAAACTAAAAATGTTGTCTACGCCCCTGTCAGTTCTAAGCTTGACATATCCTCAGTAGGCTAATATGAAATATAAGTTATTATGTAGGAGAATCGGGTAATTAAAAATTCAATAGTTTATATTGCAGGGTTTCTTATAGGCGTTGGACGGAATGTATGAAACTATGAACCGAATATTTGTATCTATATAGGGTGGATCAAATCCATGCTATTCATGGAATCTGATATTGGTTTCGTCCGGTATAACAGCCTAGATTAACCTCCCAACCCAGTTTAACCGCGGGTATAGTCTGTGCTAGCCTAGATTAAGCCCCGAGGTATAAACCAGCCTAGCCTACTTTATACCCGGGTATATTCTGGCGGGGGGTAAATTTGAACTGCTACACCGGTTCAAACCTTGTTTATTCGTGGAGAATTTTATTTATGGAATTTTCGTAATTCTTCCCTACTTGTCAGGAATTTCTGTAATTTTCAATATTCCAAATATTATCGATATTTCTCAATATTTCGAGTAAACTGAACGAAATTTGTATATCGCGTAATTTTCACAATTTCGTATCGTATTGGAGATTTTAACACATACCGAAATTAGGCAAACCATGTCTGACACAAAACTTGTAATTATCTGAATATGCATAAGAGAAAACAGTAGTATCACATTACTATACGTATTGGAGCACTTATAGAACTTTGTTATTTTGATTTGTTATAATTTTTGTTACTATTATTCTCTTTTACTTTACTAAAAATATCACTAAATATTTCTTGTCTTAATTCAAGCTGAAGGTGAGTAGTTTCTTTCATTATGTGTTACACCCTCGGAGATGCGGTCATACAATAAACTAATGCAGCGGTTTGGAACCTCTATCACCCGTAGACCCCATGGCCATATAGACCTATTCCAATTTACTACAATCTGTCGATCTCCCTCCGATAGACTGCAATATTGTTTTAAGGTTAGTTAGGACACAGGTTTTTTCACCGGTGATCTAATATATCGAATAAACTGCCCCCACTTATTCATTTTGAAATATTTTCCAACCTCCTAGCATAACACTGCTCCTATGAGGGCAAGACCAGGAAATATTCATTCAGCTGAGGGTCTGGGGCGCCGAATGTATGTCGACCAGTGGGTTCAGCGGTGAAGCCCATGTGCATAGCTTGCATAGGGCACAGGGGGCACGTGCACTCCCCATAGGTGCCCAGGGGTAGGGTAGGGTAGTTAACAATAGGAAGAAGGCCCCGTGATCACAATATGTATCCTTCTAATTGCCTCCAACTCCAAATCAATTACGTACTTAGATATTTATTATTGTATTATATTATCCACAAATTTGTGCATAAAAAAGATCAGAACAGCTAGTGATAGACCGGTTTAAGATTTTCAGCCCTGACCGGATCGAATCTAGGCTGTCAAATTATTCGGGATATTAAAAGTAGAAATGGGGTTCGTTCTATAAGAGTGTTTGTAATTCAAACTACTAGTGCAATGAAATAAGTGATAAGTAACGGTGAAGGGTAAAATTATATATTTTAACCATAAATACGAAGGGCACTCGAAAAGTTTTGACGTTGACCGACATATCAGATAGTAATAATAAAATTGACTATTATATTTTTTCAAAATACTCTCCCTGACAATCTATGCATTTTTTCATTCTGGTAAACCAATTATCAAAACATTTTTTCCACTCTTCTTTGGGTATGTCTCCGATCGCTTGGAAAAGTGCCCCTCTCAACTCCTCATTAGTCGAAAATCTCCTCCCACGTAATTGATCTTTGAGTCTAGGGAACAACCAGAAGTCACAAGGGGCTAAATCAGAACTGTAGGGTGGGTGAGGTAATGTTTTGAGTCCAGAATTTTCCAAAAACTCACGAGTTCTGAATGCCGTATGCGATGATGCATTATCATGATGATGAAGAATTCCTCTAATGCCTGTCTTCTCCCGCTGTGACTCAATTGCTGTGATGACTTTGGGTAGGCACACTCTAGTGTACCAGTCGGCAGTAACAGTCTTTCTATCCTCGAGAGCAACAGCTTCGACAAACCCACTAGATCTGAAAAAAATCACCCACATTTGTTTCTCAACAGATCTAGCCCTCCGCACTTTGGTTGGAGGTGGGGCATCTTCTTCAACCCACTCCTTTGACATTCGCTTTGTTTCTGGATCATAATGGTATATCCATGTCTCATCACCTGTAAGGATCTCAGAAACAGCTCTTGAACTTCTATTAGCAAACCTTTTGAGCATATTTTTGCAAAAGTCTATGCGGGATATTTTTTGCTGTAAGTTCAAAGAATGGGGGATCCATCGGGCACACAACTTCCTGACACAAAGCTCTTTGTTGTGCAAAATGATATTAATTGTCCCCGATGATAACTCGGTTTCATACTCTAACTGAGCGTACGTAATATGAGGATCTTTAGTAATTAGATCTAGCATTTCGTTAACATTTTCTTCATTATGTGAAATATTCGGTCTTCCTGAACGAGGGGCATCTTCAAGAACAAAGTTTCCGTGAATAAATTCCCTGTACCATCTTTCAACTGTACTTAGAGAAGGAGCTAGATCCGGGAAATGTTCTTGTAAAGATTCATAGATTTCTACTCTTGTCTTCTGTAGTTTGAATAAGATCAAAATCATTGCTCGAAAATCACGTTTTGTGAGATCTGATTTAGATTGAGATATTTTAGAAGCCATGTATACTAAAATTATCTAATTTATGAAAGTAGAAGAGATAAATGAATAAAGTTTCAAAGTAGAGTAATAAAATATGTCTGAAAAGATGAATGCGGAAAAATATCCGACAGATTAATGGTTTCATATCAAACGGCAAAACTTTTCGAGTGCCCCTCGTATGAGTTTGAATATTTATACATTTGTAGTTTCTTTCTATACAGGTGCTATCATTTCACAACCCTATCCCGGTAATATAACACGATCCCGAAAAATAGCTAAAAACCTGGATTCACTGTCTACCTCTAAGTATAACCAACCATCTTAAACGTCCTAACATTAGTTGTATTGTCAGAGTAGTCTAAGGATAAGAGATAGCTCAGGATGGGAAACCAAAATTTGGAAGTCCGACAAAACGTTCCAGCGACATTTCGCTCCACTTTTGATTGGTCAATTTTTGTTAATTATTTAACAGGTTTTAAATGGCTAAATAATTGAACTAATTTCTTGTCTGAATTCGTTTGGTTAATCCTAACTTAAGTAAAATTGGTTTACCAATGGCTTTGTATAATTTGCTAAATAATTAAGTAAGTAGCTTTTATAGATTCATTTAGATTGTAGTCGAAAATATACATAGTTTATTATTAGAGGATGACAGATATAATTACGTAGTAGTTATTACAAACTGGTATGGGGTGCCTGCATTAGGTCGAATTCCGTGTGTTGGCATTAGGTCGAATTTACTATGTATGCATTAGGTCGAATTTCGTGTGTTGGCATTAGGTCGAATTCTAGTTGCATGTAGTAGGTTTCGTTCAAATGTTTTACTTTGTTACTAATAATAACAATTTTGGTGTTTAATCCATACTAACAGTTCCTATTGTTCATTTATTATAAATTGGATGATGATTATAATACAGTAGAACTCGGTTAAGACGTACTAGCTTGGGAAACAATAAAAAGTACGTATTAACCGAGGTACGTCTTATCCGTGGTACGTCTTATCCGAGTACATAAATGAAAGGTACTACAAAAGTACGTCTTAACCGAGTACGAATTAACCGAGTACGAATTATCCGAGTACGAATTATCCGAGTACGAATTATCCGAGTACGTATTAACCGAGTACGTATTAACCGAGTACGAATTAACCGAGTACGTCTTAACCGAGTACGTATTAACCGAGTACGAATTAACCGAGTACGTATTAACCGAGTACGAATTATCCGAGTACGTATTAACCGAGTACGAATTATCCGAGTACGAATTATCCGAGTACGAATTAACCGAGTACGAATTAACCGAGTACGAATTAACCGAGTACGTATTAACCGAGTACGAATTATCCGAGTACGAATTAACCGAGTACGAATTAACCGAGTACGTATTAACCGAGTACGAATTATCCGAGTACGAAATATCCGAGTACGTATTAACCGAGTACGAATTATCCGAGTACGAATTATCCGAGTACGAATTAACCGAGTACGAATTAACCGAGTACGTATTAACCGAGTACGTATTAACCGAGTACGAATTATCCGAGTACGAATTATCCGAGTACGTATTAACCGAGTACGAATTATCCGAGTACGAATTATCCGAGTACGAATTAACCGAGTACGAATTAACCGAGTACGTATTAACCGAGTACGAATTATCCGAGTACGTATTAACCGAGTACGAATTATCCGAGTACGAATTATCCGAGTACGAATTAACCGAGTACGAATTAACCGAGTACGAATTAACCGAGTACGAATTAACCGAGTACGATTCAATACATTTTGTCCTTTTGGGAAGAATAATTTAGTACGTCTTATCCGATTGTACGTCTTAACCGAATCATTTATAATGGATCAGATAGGAGAAAATTTCGGTTATTGGAGACAAGTACGTCTTATCCGAGAGTACGTCTTAAGCCGAGTACGTCTTAACCGAGTTCTACTGTATGTACATTATTGTGTACGTGCATCATGGAATATTCATTCGACCAATACAAACGTAATACTGGAAAAGTTTACACCTCCTCTGATGGCTACAAATACTTCTGTCATAAATCTATAGAAAATATTCTCTACTTAAGATGTGTACTATTCAGGAAAGGCTGTAAAGGAAGTGCGAAATTGGAAAAGGCTACGAATTTGATTTATCCTAAGTCAGAACATAATCATGGGTTACAAGACTATCGTGCTGAAGTATATGCAATTAAAACAAAGTGCAAAACAACATCTCAAACCTCGCAACACAATCTGAGACACATATTCAACGATGTTACGAGATCAAATCCCTCTGCTTCTCAAGTCACATTTAAAGAATGTGAATCGTCAATGTTTCGGGCAAGGAAAATATTACAACCTATGATCCCATAGTCTGCTAGTGAATTTAGTGAAGTTCTACCCACAACAACCTTTGCAGTAAATCATAAGGCTACTGTCATTGTAGATGGTCGGATAGCTGTCATTTTCTTTTCTGACAAATTATACGATCTACTCGCAGATATTACCAATATCCAATTTGACGGGACATTCTACACCGTACCTAAACAATTTTACCAATTGTGGACTCTTTTTCTTACAGTTGGGAGACATGCAATTCCAGCCATTCACTGCTTGCTGACTAATAAAGATGATGAGCTATACGTGGCAGTTATACAGAAGATGCGAGAACTTGTTCCTCAGCTAGAACCGGATTGCGCAATGTCAGATTGGGAACAAGCAGCTCGGAATGCTGTCAAGCGAGTTTATCCAGGAATTAGGGTGAACGGGTGCTGGTTCCATTATACGCAAGCTATTTGGAGAAAAACTCAAAAGTATGGTTTGGCTTCGACTTGCCGAGGAAATTCGGAATGTGCATCATTCGTTAAGAAGATTATGGCAATTCCGTTTCTTCCAGCTGAATTGATTCTTCCAACATACAACCTTCTTCAAATTCCAACGTTGCAACAGAGTCAAATGAAGAAACTTGAAGTATTTTTGAATTATTTTGAGAAGCAGTGGCTAACTAAAATTGGTCCTGAAGAACTGTCAATCTTTAACCTTAAATATGTAACAAACAATGCAGCAGAAAGTTATCATGGAAAATTAAAGTCCATCATAAAATCAAGCCATCCAAGAATTTGGAATTTCTTGACTGTCATTAACAATATAATTGCTGACTATGATAATGAAATGGCCCGGATACAGGAAGGAAGAGAGATAACGAGACCAAGCAAAAAGAAGAACGTAATGAATAATGAACATCGAAAGCGCTGCAAAGAAAAACTGTTAAGTGGGAGTTACTCTCCCATATAATTTCTCGAAAGAATTAGTTGCTATATAGGCAATGCTACTTCATTAGAAGACACAATTAATTCAGATGATTCTGATATGTTAGAGGAGCCTGAATCTTTTGGTAGTATTGAAACAAATAAATGCGTAGTTTGCCTACAAACAAGGAGCAGCACATGGGTATTCATGCCTTGCAGGCATGCAAATTGTTGCACAGTGTAGCGACACAATTGATCAAGTTCAACAGACTTGTCCAACGTGCAGAGGCATAATTGAAGGCAAATTTCAAATTTTTCTTAATTAACATCTCTTATACATTTTACAATGAATACCTGGTTAAGTAGTATTTTACACATTTCATATTTCACATTAAATTTCAATTCTCACATTTATTTAGAAATTAATCAATTAATGAATAAGACAATTGGAATTCGACTTAATGTAAACAATGAAATTCGACCTAATGCCAACACACGAAATTCGACCTAATGCATACATATAAAATTCGACCTAATGCATACATATTAAATTCGATACATTTTCAATTCGACCTAATGCCAACACACGGAATTCGACCTAATGCAGCGCCCCCACTGGTATAGCTTCAAGAGCAGTTGACTAGATCTTATTGCATTTGTTTCAATCAATTTTAGCACCCTGGCGGATTCAGTGGGTGCTAAAACCTGTTTTCGGAGCCCGCTTCTTTGAGCTTCTTTGTCACGGTTGATTCCAAATTTCCAATAGGCATTAACATTAATTTATTTCAGAATTACAGACACCCCATAATTCCGACTTCCAGCCATTTATTAGTACCAAATTATATTGATAACCCCGAAATTACTGTATATATATATGTGTGTGTGTGTGTGTGTGTGTGTTCACTTGAAATTACTTCCTTGTTCCACCTTTGGACTTTGGAGGGGTTAAGACCAGATTTGGTATGTATACTCGCAATGAGATCTAGATGTGCACGATTATCGAAGTGCTGTGCAGCACGCCCTGTGTTGGTTTTGCCCCTTTGACTAAAAACATTGTTTATTGATTATATATGTATACCGCCCACCGGAACCACATACGATTCAACAAAGCTGCGTCTTGTAATGTTTGCTTTATTTATGTTCGCAATATTTTATATAAACGAGCGAGTTTCGCTTGCGGTTTACGATCACGCTATTAGGGGAAACCAGGCCTGATTAAGCCAATGTACAGATGGCCCAATTAGAAATGTTTTAAGTTTATATTTCATTGCTTTTGTCGAGATTACTGAGCCAAAGCTCTTTATAAATCCTAGTTTCCCAGTTTAAATATGACTACTTGTATTATTAATAAGTAACTTACAAGAAATATAATTAATTAATTAAACATTTATCTAATAACAAACAGAAAACTAAACAAAACGAAACAAATAGAAACTAAAAACTAAATTGTGTTCTACTTGGGTGCAGCTACCACATCTCGACCACTGTCCACTTCAATTGGTAGCTGCACCGTCAGGAATGAGGAGGAAATCAGGAGAGAGGTGGGAGAGAGGAGATTTGACACATTGGCATGGAGAGAGAGGGAAAGAGAAAGCAAGGGTTCATACGAAGGGAATGGAGATAGTGAAGCGTACGAATGAGCATCTGCCTGCACATCAGGTGCATGCAGATGCTCATTCGTACGCTTCACTAGCTCCATTCCCTCGTATGAACCCTTGCTTTACACTCTCCCCTCTGCTGACACTGCTAATGTGTCATTTCTCCAACTCTCCTGTGCATCAAGTATACGTATCCTCCTTCTAATAGCTTTTCTCCTCCCTTGTTTGTACTGATCAGCCGGAAGGAGGGCTGATCAGGGTCCATTGATAAAATGACAAGTTGTTAAAAGAATATAAAATGTAGGAAATAGTATTTAGCTGATAATGCAAGCTGTAAAATAATACAGTTACAACATTTAAATAGAACTACACAGGTAACTTTCCATGTTTACTGGCAAACATACAAATGAATTTCGCATCTTTCCATCAATGGAATTAATTACTACGTATGCATTCCTGATATAAATTCATTACCTTTACTATAAATCATCTTACCTCACTTTGCTAACACCGAACTTCTATGTTTAGGTTTACGATATCTATACTGTCACATTAGATTCTTCTGAAATCATTCATCCCAAATTAATTGATTATATTTGCAATATTATTTAGCCATGTAAAACCTGTTAAATTATTAACAAACATTGGCCAATCAAAAGTGGAGCGAAATGTCGTGGAACGTTTTGTCGGACTTCCATTATTGCTATTACCACTGATGGCTGTTCAATGATGAAGAAAGTTAGACGATTATTACCAACAATTCATCAATTGTGCTATGCCCATGGCCTTCAGTTGGTAATCCATGATATATTTTATCAGAAACAAACCACACTATCTGAGATAAATTCTAATTATTCAATTGAAACTGATGAATCTGATACAGAAGATGAAATATAGTCTGAATTGGAAGATACAGATGGATTAGCTATAATGGACCAAGACGATCCCTTGCTTGTAAATGCTAGCGTCAGTGACGTAGTTAATAAAGTTCGTCGAGTTGTAAAACTCTTCAAGAGGTCTCCACTCAAGAATGAAATTTTACAGACTTATGTAAAAGAGAAACACCCTAATGGATTGCAGCTGATACTTGATTGTAGAACTCGTTGGAGCACTCTATTGAACATACTAGAGAGAATCGTTAAGTTAAGGATACCAATTCATAAGGCTTTACTTGACCTAGATATTGACATTAAGTTAAACGACGAGGAGTTTCAACAAATTAATAATATCGCACAAACTTTGGGCCCGATTAAGTTAGCAGTGGAGGCATTGTGCAGACGTCAGGCAAATCTCATTATTGCTGAGGCAACGATAAAATTTTTATTTGAAGAAATTCAAACCTATCCTGCTACAGAATACAATATTAGAATCATTGATGCTATTAATCAGAGGAGTGTTCAAGAACGCTACATAGAGGCTTCGGTAATAATGACATATCTACACAACCCGATGGCCAAGCTTTAAAAAAAAAGGAATTGTAGGACATTCTGTTACTCGCTACTATCTAGAGTAGCTACACATGAAGTTACATACGTAAATGAGGTAGATGATATGATACCTACTACAAATTCAGCAAGTCAGGAGGCAAACACTCTTCCGGTGGCAATGAAATTACAATTAGCAATCGATGCTTCGCTTCAAGTATCCCAAAAGCAACAACCATCTGATGAATCTCTACCATCTTCTCTGAAGCATGAATTAAACATTGCTGAACAAACAGGAGAAAGGAGTATCTTACTAGAAAAGGTTTATCGTATGCTGCTTACAATACAGCCTACTTCTGTAGAAGCGGAAAGGATTTTCTCATCATGTGCATACCTTTGCAACAAATTTAGAAGTTCACTCAGCGACAAGAGTTTAGATATTCTCTGCCTAATTAGAAATAATAACAAATAATAACATTATAAAACCCCGTTAGATTCAAGACTATTGGGTATTCTTTACCTAATCCCGAAATCCCGGGATTAGAAAAATGTCAGTCCCGGAATCCCAGAATCCCAGGATTAAAAAATCCGAAATCCCGAAATCCCGGATTGTAAACCCTAGTCATGAAACTACTAGACAAAGTTTATGATTAATGTAGCCACTTTTAGAATACACATGAAGACTAATACTCTAAATACATTAACTATCCGTATGATTGCAAAGTAGTGTATGATTATCCAACATTGTAATAGGAATGCAACATTTTCAATAGTAAAACAAATAAGTAGTATTAATGAAAAAACAAAATAGTCTTGTCAGAAATGTGGTTATTTCAAATTAAGATGGCACAGAATTGTGGCATTCCTTTTAGCAATTGTGTTACGTCGATGGGCCGACTGATATAAAAGAAGTAATTGTTACACATATAATATTCTACGTATTGATACTACAACTAATGGATTTTCAGCCAATACTTGAGCCCACTATCAGTGTTCCTCCTAAGCGTTTTGACCGGCCGGCTGGCCGCCCAAAACGCCAATTTGGCATTTCGACGGCCGGTCAATTCGGATCTGCAGCCGATCAAAATGAATATTTTAAAATTTCCTATAGCCAATCATAATCTAAAGTTTGTGCGATTTTCCCTGTGGAGTACTGGTTTATTATATTCTTTCGAATTTTATTTTCTACACTCAATGCTAATTTTACAGTGATGTTGGGTTTCATTTGTATGTTCTGAAAAGTGTCATAATCTCCAGCAGGAACTTTTCCGCAATTAGATAGTTTTCGGCCGACCAAATGTGACCCATAACTTGGCTTAGGGGAACACTGCCCACTGTCTTCAGTGAAATCCCGCATGATTTGATTATTGATGACATTATTATCCTTGCACAGTCCTGTGATAATGTCAGAAATTGGTTAAGAACGTGTGGCTTATTAGCGTGTCGAATGCGGTGTCGTTGTGGAGTAGAAATGTATGAAATATATTCTTCTCACTTTCAGCATGGCTATGAATGGAGATGTAGTCCATGTAGACGAAAGTGTTCGATCCGCCATGGGTCCTTCTTCACACCATCCAAAATTCCACTCCCATTGATGTTCAAGTTCCTGTACTATTGGAGTGAGGACTTGCAATCGCATGCATTTTGGAGAAGCATTTGGGATGGAGTCCGAACACAGTGGTTGATTGGAAGAATTATATGAGGATATATGTTTGGAAGAAATATTAACGAACCCTCAACCCATTGGAGGTCCTGGCAAGATCGTTGAGATAGACGAATCCAAATTCGGCAAACGAAAATATAATAGAGGCAGACTGTTAACTGGCCAGTGGGTATTCGGGATGGTTGAGAGGGATACAGATGATATAATTATGGTTACTGTACCTGATCGCTCAACAGCCACTATTCTGCCAATTATCCAAAGGTTCATTCACCCACAAACAATAATTTATTATGATGAGTGGGCTTCCTACCAATATATTAAGTCACTCTGGATATACCTATTACACAGTTAACCATTCCGAGAATTTCGTAGACCCGGCTCATGTACACACCCAGAAGATAGAAGGGAGTTGGGGAGGTGTAAAAAAGAGGCAGACAAGAGAACAGACAACAAATCCTGAATTACTTGAGACCCATCTCATAGAGGCTTGTTGGCGGAGAAGACATAAGAAAAATATTTTTGGATATATTCTAAGAGGAATTAGAGATTTATATCCAGTAATATAAATCATTATCTGTAAACTTCATCATAGTAAATATTTTCTTAGAATGTTGGTAATATATACATCAATATAGTCATAGTGTACTAGGTATCACTTATAATCCGAATTGTAACCGCTACAGTACATCCAGTCACTCAATAATCTGAACACTTTCACAAGGGTTAATTCACTATTTATTAAGTTGTTTTTTATGTAGCAAAATATGTTGCCAAGAATATAGATCCAATTTATTAACCTTAAACTAAAACCTAGATAAATGTAGTTGTACGTAAATATAGATATGTTGCATATCTAAGGGTTAATTTGAAAGAGTGCGTGCTCAAATATGAATTCACTGCAATATTTAACTCAAATTACAAACTAAAATGTCAGCTCCAATTCGATCGCATCTTACCCTCAACATTATGTTATCTCACCTGAATGTGTCGCATGCAACAAAATTGCATAGTGTATAGTTCGTTTAATAATAGTTACAGGATTATGTCACGGCAAACTCATCTGGACCAGTTGAGCATTGGGGTAAAAAAGGTTCATCATCAAAAGTCTGGGGACCCTTGTCAAGATTTGTACTTATTAACCGTTGAGGATGACGACGAAGGTGAACAGTCGCTAGCCAAAAGGCCAAAGGCTACTACTCTTGGTATAGAGCTCCAAGAATTCAGAGACACCCGGGTACCAATGAAGGATCCAACTCAGTTTTGGCGGTAAAGTGTCTTAACACGTCTGCGAACCTGTGCAAAGATAATTTTCTCGGCACCAATATCTTCTGCAGCCGTGGAGAGGTTGTTCAGCCAGGCCGGCAACCTACTTTCAAAAACGAGAAAGAGAATGTCACCGGCGGTCATGAAGAAATTAGTATACATCAGATACCAGAAAATGTATATCACAATAATCAAGAAGCTGGGAATTGTAATCGAGCCTAAGGAAGTTGCGATGGTCATCAACAATGAGCCCATGTCCCTGTCATTTGAAGACGATAGTGATATCGAAGAGTTTATGAATGACAGTTTAAATAATATCTAGAGCTTTAGTATATAACGTTTAGTATATGAATAGATTTTCATTAGTAATCTACATCTACATAGCGGTTGCCTGTACATAATAGTCACTACTAGCCTTGAATGGCCGTTATATGACAAGATGTTCTAGGCCTTTGAAATATCCATGGATATCCTGGTTGTTGGATATCCACGCAAAAATGACATGGATATGGATATGGATGGGATTTTTCTCATCCACGGCAAGCCTGAAAATTTCTCCGCTTAACACAAACATATTTTACCAAACTTGTGATAAACTGAATTATGAACAGGTTGTGTTAGAACTAACCACAAAACTAACAGTGGACTATACTTAACAAAGCTATTGCTATAAGCACCTATGATGACATTAATGAAATGAAAACACTCATCAATGAAACATGCACCAGTGAATTGCAAAAATCCAGATATATTTCTAGCATCAGATAACCCATAGAATTTTGTGTCATCTACCACAACTGAGCATCAGATGTATTGAAGAAATACAGTAATTTTCTTCAGAATTATCTTTATCAATACAATTAATTAAATCGATTCCTTCAAATTGTTATACACGGTTAAATCAGAGGCAGGTGATACCCACACAATATGAAACATCGTCTCATAACTTGAATTCAAGTGTAAATGTAGATTATCAAAATGATGAAACTGATACATTGAACACTCAGCTACAGTCTTGCTTACACCTTCTATATTTATCACCATACAATAAGCAAATTTAGGTGTTGGGATAAAATTGGATATGTTAGTTCCGCAGAAAAATACCACAAGATTGACGCAAATGTTACTAGGCACGTACGTATTTACTTGTATGTACAAGAATGAATTTAACAATGAAAATGAACCCTTCAAAATATATTACCACCAAATGTTGAAAAAAAGTACTAGCGAGCCCAGTTTTTGTTAAGGGAATTGAATTATAAGATACGAAAGAAGGTATCTATAAATTTTGAAAGGGTTGTGATGAGAAATAACTTCAAGAATTGATCTCAAAGTTAGAATTCGTAATACACAAAAAACCTGAAAATGTATCGATTTTTGCAGGCCGTTGCTGGTGATAATTTGTAGTGTTTCACGAAAAATATCGATATTGTTATAAACGTCTATATCTCAACTATCGATTAGCATTAAAATAATTGAAATTCAGTCGGATTTAGGGTAAGAAACATGAGTTCGAACTGGCCCTACTTTATGTAGAAGATGATTAATCCCCTACCACTATCACTCCCGCCTTAAAATTTGAATTCCTCTAGCTCTGCGAGTTGTTAATATTTTTTAATGAAACTTAATTTTCATAAACGTCCATATCACTAAAGTATGAATATATAATTTCAGAATTTGAATTCTGACTTTTAGGTGGGAAAATTCAAGGGAGTCGTGACACTAAAATTTTACCCAAAAAGTAACTAAAAGCAAATGTTTTTAAAATCAAAACAAATTGCTTAAAACGCTCAACTCTCCTCTTTCCAATGATACTAATTTGTTTAAATCTGATGGGTATAAGTGAGTCAAATTAGTGACTGAAGTGACCCTAGTCTAGTCTAACTTCATCGTTGAATTTTTAAAAATACAATATTTCAAAAAGAAATGAATATTTTTAAAAAGAAATTTTAAACACATAATCCACCAGCCCTCAATAGCATGTAGAAGAAAATTTGTATCAAAATAATAATGAGAAGCCGGTCAAATAACACATTATAGTTGACACGAATGGGCAAATTTTCAAAACCTCAATGCTAAGTCATCACACATATTTTTACAATTCTGATGACATTTTCATAATCCACCAATGCTATACTTTCGAATAATAACAAGTTTTTTTCTGTAGCTTTACGGAAAGTCAGTCAAATAAACGATTGAAGTGAACACGTTTTATAATTTGAATTGGCTGCTAGCTTCTTCGTATTTTTGAAGTATTTTTGGCCTTGCTAAATCGACACCCTAGTTCTTATTCGGGTGAGACATGTTGTACTAACGGGCCTGTTCCATATTCCATAAGTATCGCCACTGATCACTAACTCTTAGTCAATAATTCAAATTATTAGTTATCAGTCAAAGTGATCAATTGGATATTTGTAGTATTTAGTAGTATAATACTGGATATTAAATACATTCAGTGGAACCTGCATAAACTGATATCTGTATACTCCAGATTCCAGAAGGCCTCTATAATTTTTTCTAATCTAAATAGCTTCCGATAATACAAATTCACCTGAATAATCTGACAATTTGCTAACCCGACAAATTTTCATGAATTCAGGGCCCGGTTGATCCGGTCAACCAGTGACCCAGTCTATTACAACCCGCTATGACCCAGTTTTCTACTTAATCCTTGTATAGTACTTGACATTATGCAATTATTGATGTAGAAAAGAGAATTTGATCACACATACGTAGTATGTATTTCATAGTTGTCAAGTCTCGAGGATCCAAAGTGAGACTCACGGATTTGAACACAATCTCATTTTGATTTTTACCTTCTCACTTAATATAGCTTGTGAATTTGGAATGAAGAATTATGAGACTGTATTTCACTAGATCTTTTTCATGCGAATATCACCAAATCTTATACACTATTTCTTCTCTATTAAACACATAACATCAATCATCAGAATTCTGAAATGGATCATTATACAATAATTTACAGTAATCTCCCCCTTTATACACAAGTGAATATTTTCCCTCTATAGCTTGAAAGTAATTGATTTGCTCCAATAAAAATGAAATATCGCTTATAAAGAAATGGTACCAGGTTTACGAACACTTTGTTGTACTTTTGGGTAAATACAAAATGATTCAAATAAGTTTCAACAAATTATGTAATATTATTGATAAAAGTGTAGCAGTAACCACTTTTATAGTAACAGTATTTTTCTTTGATGCAGAATATAGATAAACCTTTTAATCGTATGTAATCTAATGAGAGAGCACGCTCTGTTAATGAACTGTAATTTCATGTACCTATAAACATGTTTCTAGTTATGCTCCTGTTAGTCTACTCCCGTTATATCGAGGCTCAAGGGACCGCGAAAATTCCTTCTATTTAACCAATGAAATATATGTTACAACTACTTTGTTGGCTTTGATCATATTTATACAATAGTAATCATGTAGTAAATGACCATGAGCTATACTACAGGTACTTCATATGGCCCAGAGGCCAAGACCTACCATGGCCTGTGGATGTTACCGATTAGGCTAAAAAAATAGAAAGCCGGTTGACCTTTGTATCTTAAGACAGACTAAGGCTCAAATCCAGATAATTGGACTTTCTAGGGGCTCCTAAGTATGAGGAATTTATTGAGACTACTTAGAAATTTAACACAGGTATCCTTTACATGGTTCAGCCTCTTTGAAATGATGAATTCAGCATTCTCGTATTTTAGTTTTTTATCAATAATATTATACTAAATGTAATAGAGTTCTAATAGGACTT
Organism: Oopsacas minuta; assembly: GCA_024704765.1. NCBI lineage: Eukaryota > Metazoa > Porifera > Hexactinellida > Lyssacinosida > Leucopsacidae > Oopsacas > Oopsacas minuta. Next base: position 109,359 of record JAKMXF010000007.1, on the reverse strand, counting down.
AACTTAATACAGATCACGTATAACGTGTTATACGTTATACGCATATTATACAACTTTAGATTATAAATACAGGTAAATCTGATATTTCATAGGCTTACCTATACTGCTGTTTCAAAAGCTGGAAAATAATTAAAATAGTCCTGGTCAAACAAGAAGGGTATAGGATTTCTAGTCCTACTTGAGTACAAATTTTCTACTTTATACATGATTTTCAGTAGTAAGTACGAAAGGGTGGAGACTTGTCCTTTCTGAGGGCATTACCTGAAATTCATAGGACATTAAAAGAGGTTTGAAGTTGACCATTTTCTTATATAACAGATATACCTCATTAACCTTTCTTGAAACATGGAGCCGATTACTATAGCTAATTCTTTGTCATCTAAATAGAAAACTGCAATAATCCAGAAATTTGTTGGGTTGTAGATAGGAATTTAAGAAATGATGAATCATGGCGATTAACAGGTCTATAGGTCATTCTTTGACCACTGTTTACAGAGTGTAACTGTTAGCAACATATTCTAGAAATAGCCAGGGTCTAGGACAACCATTAAAATGGAAAATGCTTGTGGAGATTGCCCATTTTTTGAGACAGTTGTACTATTTTCCGCAAGCTGCTACTTGAAATCCACACACGATTTTCGATAGGTATGGGTGCTGTCATGACATCTTCTTTCGGTAGAATTTCATTAGGAATTTCTGTATTTGTGCAAAGAGTAACTCCGTCAAAAATGACAGCCTCTGGAGTGTTTACACAATTGGGAAGTAGGAAGCAATAAGTTTTTGGTACGCGAGGTACATTGTATTGGTGCGGCATTCATCACATGTGACCATTAATAATAATAGAAATTTTGAATTATAGGTGCGGGGGTGCCGCACCTGCCGCACCAGCTCCTACGGTCCTGCAATTAGGGCATGAAAAACTACGAAGTAGTTAACAGCACTAAGTCTAAGGGAGCATTCCAAGGCTATATGCATAGAGTGATACTTGAGAAAGTCGCCATTCTCTTTAGTTTATTGTCTTCGCACTATTATGGAATAAACATTAAATTTAATAAATAGAAATACAATTAAATAAATCACGATTACTCCGTAAATGCATAGAGTGGATTCCTTGCGTGTCCTCATAAGCTCGCTGTACTGATAAACCAGTCCGTAATGGATGAGGTCGTGGTTTTTCAGATTTAATGCTTGACAGTTGTAAATAATGACAAAGAATAATAGTTTATTTAAAATATTGGTTTTTATGATTGTAATGTGAACACATTCCTGTGTTGCTAAGGAAATGTGTTTCTGTTTGTTGAGGCTATACTAAATAACTATGAGTCCTATGACTCTAACTTCATACCAGTAGTCGCGTAATAGTCAACTCCCTATCGACTAATAATATAGTTCATTTTCGTTTTGTTAATAATTTTTGAAATATTTTGACATTTACTCAATAGATAGCAATCATAACAATTGTTAGAAATTTGCAAATATATCAGATCTCTAGCATGATTCGAATAAGATGCAAAAAGGTGTGGTGAAAATATGATTAATCACGTGACAAATCTATGAATTTGTGAATTAAATCGGATTATAATGCACACCCGAATTACACGGTGTCACAGTGCCACCATAAATGAAACGAAATCACGAAGGTTTGAAATACGTATACAGTCAGATAATTTGATTCTTTTAGTTCTAGGAAATATTTTGTGGATATGTGCAATTGGCTATATGTACTTCTAGTATTATTTAGCAACTAAAAAATATACTTTATTAAGTTAAGTCCTATTAGAACTCCTTATAATAAATTTCTAAGTAGTCTCAATGAATTCCTCATACTCAAGAGCCCCAAAAAAGTCCAATTATCTGGATTCGAGCCTTAGTCTGTCTCAAGATACCTAAAATAAACAGGCTTTCTATTTTATGCCTAATCGGTGAGATCCACGGCCGTATATTTAATAGGCCATGGTTGGTCTTGAACTATGTGCCATATGAAGTCCCATTCTCCTACATAATATAAGCTAAAATTGATATTAGCATACTGAGGATATGTCAAGCTTAGAAATGATAGTCACTAATAAAAGTACAGAAGATCAGCCTCAGCCCGAAAAAAATATAAACAAAGAAACACCTACTACTGGTGACGATGCCCTGACAGCTATTGAACCGTGTAGTTTTTATGGTCAAAAATGTGGAGTTTGGAAATGTACTCCTGGTTGGCTTCAATTTTTTAACAACCCAAAATTTTTTCTGCTCTCACTTATATGCTTCGTTATCCTTCAAGGTGCTGTTGCTACTGGATTTATATCAGTTGGATTGTCGAGTATAGAACGTCGCTACAACTTACCCAGCTCTTTGTCAGCTTTCGCAGCAATATCCTATGAGATAGGAGTTATTCTTATACTCCCTTTCAGTAGTTACATTGGTGGTAGGGGTCATAAACCCCGAGTACTGGGTATTTCTCTTCTAACGGTGGGGATCGGTTGTTTTATCTTCGCTTCACCTCAATTTATTAGTGGATCGTACCAGAACTTCAACTCAACACTCTTATCTGATATTTGCACTAATTATATCTCAAATTATGTACCAACATGTAGTTCTCCTGTCATCTACTATTATCCTCTTTTCGTATTTGGCAATATAATAATTGGTTTTGGTTCTAGCACTCTTTACACAGTTGGTGTAGGTTTCATTGATGATAGCACACATCCCAGATATTCTCCTATATACATTAGTGTGTTCTATATTGCAGCTGTCCTTGGTCCATCAATAGGTTTCGGGCTTGGTGGATTTTTCTTATCTGTATTCGTTGACCCATTCACTCCTACTACACTGACTAGTAGAGACACTCAATGGGTAGGAGGTTGGTGGATTGGATTCGTGTTTGTAGGAATTTTAAGTTTTTTAGTTTTTCCTCAATTTTTCCTTTATCCCAGACGTCTCCAAGGCTCACTAACATTCGATAAATTGAGGAAAGAAAGCCAGCCAATTGAGAACCAAGGTATTTCATTCCAGGAAGATCATAACGTCTCCCTATTTCAAATACTTAAAGATTATCCCTACTACTTATTTAGGATACTGAAAAACCTCACATTCCTATTCGCTACACTTGGAGTAACTACCGCTGGATTTATTAGCATTGGGTTAGTTACATTTTTGCCTAAGTATATCGAAGTTCAATATTCAGTCACTCCAAGCATTGCTTCTTACTTAATCGGGGGCATCAGTATACCTGCTGCATCTATTGGTATATTTCTAGGCGGGTTGACTCTTTTTATTTTCAAAAAGCTCTCTGTTGAACGTTTGGCTCTGTTGCTTATAGCAGTTACCCTGATAGAAATAATTATTCCCCCTCTTTTCCTGGTTACTTGTTCTCATCCACTTATTGTTGGGGTAAACTATAACTATCCTAATTCCACAAAGCTATCCAACTTTGCTATCAGAAATCTGAACGCGAGTTGTTTCTCCAATTGTAATTGTGAGACTCATTTATATCAGCCAATATGTTCAGACGGTGTGACTTATGTCACTCCCTGTTTAGCTGGATGTTCAGGGCAAGCGAATTCAAGTGGATTCTATTCCAATTGTTCTTGTATACAAGAGCAATCTGTAACAACAGATGGTAAATGTACTGAAAACTGTACTATAACGATTATTATCGCTGGTATATTGCTCTTCTTTTCGATTGTATTAATATTCTACAATAATATTCCTTTTCTCAAACTAACACTGAGATGTGTAGCTGATAAAGATCGTACTGTCGCATTAGGTATTCAATCACTGATAACTCGACTTCTCGGGCAATTACCTGGTCCGCTAGCCCTTGGGGGTATTTTTGATCTGAACTGTATTCTTTGGCAAGAAACAGACTGTGGAGTGCGTGGAGCCTGTTTAGAATACAATACAGATACCTTAAAATACTCTCTTATCGGTTTCTTATCAATTGGGGTTATCCTAACCAATATATTTTTCATTCTTGCTTGGATTACATGGAGATACAGAAAAATTCCGAAAGAAGAAACCGCCTAAAGATACTAAGTTATTTGAACAACTTATTTAATCTGATGTTATATTTCTCCTATTTTTTGTGTTTATGACATTGTCACGATGTAGCCTTTTTAATCAGGACCTTGGGAAGCTTCATCTCCCATTGTTTGTATGTTCAGAATATGATTTATGTTGTAGACTACGCTACTTCCACTGTTCATTCCATTGTTATTAAGTGACTAATAACTGACCATAGATTACTTCAAGTCTATTTATTCTATTGAACTTATACATTTTGACACTAATAACTGTATTATTTTAACATAAAAATATCACACATTCTACAATTACAAGTTATTTGATATCAGAATGACGTCATCTGATTACATAATTGGCGAATATGTTCTCAAAAAATGTCGGAATTTCGCTATAATATTCGTCATGGGACTTTTCGGGCCTGTAATTAGATTCTGTATAAACTTATTTATTTGAAGACTATTCCATTATGTAGGGATCATGGTCCATTTTTAGTGGTATTCCTATGGGAATGCCCTAATGGCATGGACGATGTGCGGTGTCCGTACGTTCGTCCTTCCGCAAAATCTAGCTTCCCGATTCACATGAAAATTGGTACATACAGCGTTTCCCACAGGTTGTTTGGGCAAGCTTTCATTTTTGGGATTATATGAGGCCTCTGTCGCATATACATATCCCCAGCCTAGAGTCTTCTTATTCAGCCTTGTTTGCCTCATCGTACTCCGCAGATAGGGTTTGAGACCCCGATGGTGGCTAAATGAACGTTCGACATTCGCAGTTGATGCGGGGCAGACTAAATAATACTTGATTACTATCATTACTATTAGGATGATTACTTTTTTCTTCAAACTTGTTATCCCAGTATGTGTGTTTGGAATTTCTAGACTAATAAGTTGTACCTCCAAACGTTGATACTATGTATTATCTTCTCTGTAACGGTTGCACTGAATCTGCATCAACATGATGTCCTTTCGATGCAGAGGTGATTAACGATTCATTTGACGGACAACCTAGCCAGATCGGCTCCATTTTGTATACGAAGAATATCCGCTTCTGTCTTGAGGTTTTGAATCATTTTTCAGAATGCATTAATTCAAGTTCTTTAATAGCATATGATACAAGCTCAACTCCTTTTCTGACTGTTTTTTCCTTTCCTTGCAATTCCTTACTAAGCCTGTCTGCTAATTCAAAAATCTGCAAGGAATGTAAAAGTGCGAAATAGCTATCAAAATATCTTAAACGTCTTGGGAACCCATTTATACTTGATTTGGCATTATTGTCATTAGATTCCATCTCTATAATTGATAATGCGTCTATAATTAAGTCTAATTGTTTGTACATCCCGTTCAATGCATGGTATTTCATTGTGAACCTGGTTGCACATAGGGACTTAATGTTGTTTGTGAGTTCTCCAACTGAATCACAGTATTGTGAATGATTGTACAACGTTTTGGTGAGTTGCAAAGAAAGACCATAAGATCATTTGCGAATTGAAGAAAATTTCGCAATGCAATGGCAATCCTTGCCTTGCCAAATATCAAATTGTTGTGAAAATTCGCTCAAGACATTATTCATTAGGATTTTTCTCTGAATTTCATTCATTTAATTTTGCTGCAATGTTAGCTCCACTTATCATATCCTGAAACTTTTGCAAGTTAAAACTGTGAGAGTGACAGGATTCGTGTCGTTTATGTTTTTCCACCGCTTTTTTCCAGTTTGTAAATCCGGTTACAGTATATCCGTCTTCACTTTTACTATATTTAGCCCAATCAGAGAGAAATACCTGTCTGCAGGGATGACAAAACAACTGCGTTAACATTATAAACCCAATCATGCCAAGAGTAACTTCTATACCAAGCAGGAAGGAATTTCATCTTGCTTTTTGTGTCATCAGGAAAGATCCTATTCTTCGGTTGATTTGGATATAGTCTTCGCTCAATTTTTCACACCTCGTTAATACAAACACGATTAACACGATTTCCTGATAATACGAACAAATATTTACACAAACAAGGTCCTTACAATGGTTTCTCAATAGGTATTGCACCGATTAATACATATTCCTGAAAAGAAATACAAATTTCGAAGGTCAGTTCATGTACATTGTAACTGGTAACGATGTCCTACTGTCTCCTAATTGTTGCGTAGTCAAATGAATCTTAAATTTAATCAAAAAGCATTCTTTTAGAGGATGGTGATAAACTTTATCCTTATTCACAAGTCATGGAGCCATTTCCATCCCCGAGGCATATTCAAGCTCCGGTGCTTTTTCAGGGAAATATGATAGTCATCTATAGTAACTGATGGATGTGTTTGCGAATTTTGGGGTAAATTCCCTCATTCAGTAACATCGCACGGATGAAAATGTAGTCTGGCGAAAAGTGAGGTCTCCATATTGCAACATACATTAGAACTCGAACAAACGTCCTCGGGTTAAGACATACTATTTCTTGAATCCATAAAAATTAGTTATCATTCATTGATAATACAATACCTATTTGGATAAGAAGTACACTCGGTTAGTATGTACTAATTTTGGTTCCCGAGGAGTTACGTCTTATCCGATTTCTGCTGTATAATGATCATGGTATTGCAGAAAATGCGGACCAGATGCTACATCTATGGGACTAGAATTAGATTTACAGTGACTAAAATTGGCTAGAAAGTATCTGACTCGCACGCCCACTATTTCGATTATTTGGGCCCATGAGCTTACCATGACCCCGATATTATCACCAGCCCTGTGTGTGAAGGCCCCACATACTTACCAACCCTTTCTAACTATTTCCATGGATTTCTAATTTTATCTGCAAACAATTGGAATTTTTATTTCGAGAATTTCCAATATTTTCCCTGGATATCATGTCCATTCCCGGGAAGGTTGGCAATCATACCCCACGTTTATGAGATGCCTACGGTATAAAGTGCGTCTCGTGCTCCGGGGCATGCCCCCTTGGCTCATATTGAAAACTGTCAAATTTCGGCTCGCTTCGCTCGCATCTTACCTTCATATATTATGCAATCTCACCCAAATATTCTCCGAGCTCCCACACCATTACTCCAAGGGACCAAAAAATCTCAACTTTCTGTGCCAATTGCCAACCAAACGTTATTTCTTGAGATGGGTTTCGCTCCTGGACCTTACTAATTGTTTACAGGGTACATAGAGCGTCATCTAGAACTTGTTGCTCACCAGGTTCAACTTGTGCTCTCCAGATTTCAAGGCTACATGACGCCACTGCCCTGTTGGATGGTTATACTCAACTAGAATTGTATAGATCCGCCACTTGCATGCCTCCTGCTAAACGCGTGAAAACACCTTGCCCCTCTTCCTGACCCCCCCAGGCAGGGCCGTAGCCAGAGCGTAGTGTTAGGAGGGGCTAAGTAAACTTTAGGGGGGGGGCTTGGATACTTAAGATTTTTATATTAATTTTTGGGGAGGCCAATGAACTAATGAACTACAATTCTATATTAATCTCATAAATTTATATAATATCTAAAATAAACGGAGTCTTCTATCCTTCTTCCTAGAAAATTTCAAGAGGAACTTTTCAACATCCATTTTTTTCGCATATCTAGATTCAAACGCAAGAAACACTAAATTGGAACATCTGATTTCCGACATATTTCTCTGTGGCCTACTAACTCTAGTGAGAACTGAGAACGAAGACTCACACATAGAAGTGCTACAACCAAACGTTGCTACAGTAGCAAACAAATTATATGTGTTATTAAACGGCTGTCGATACTTGTACAATTCTTCGAGTATATTCGTTTTATCTTTCATGAATTCCTTTACTACTGACAATTCTTCAATTGAGGGAAGCGAAATCCCAAGCTCTGATAAAGGGTACAACTTATCAATGTCAAATTCTTCGATCGAATCAACTGCTTGTAATAACATGTTATTCTCGAAAAATCTCATCTCGAATTCACGGCATGCTATATGAATTGTGTCTATGAATAATGATTCTAACGTATCATGTTCTTTTGTTGTAGATTCGGTAAGAATATAATCGTTATATAAACAGTTAGGTTTTTTGCGTCTAATTGGACGAGACATATCATCTTCATCATGCAGTAGTATACTTTTGGCCTCGCTAACTATCCCACTAAATGCATCTGGATTTTGAAGCTTATTAATGTTTTTAAATACAGAATTGATAATTTCCATGGCGTTTTTTAAGCCTGCATCACGGGATTGTAAGATCTTATCTGCTGGTTCTATTGTAAGTAGGAGCTTTTTCATAAATATCAAACAAAAACGGAACTCTAACTTAATTAGTGTGGCCAACAAACCAGTACTCTGTACAACTTGCTCTCCACTAAATTCTGTGGAGCATTGGACTGTTCTAAGCAATTCAATAATAGCTTGATAGTTAGAATAAATAGCCTCAGTGATTTCAAATGTCCTGACCATCTTTGTTCTAAAAGACTACCAATACGAGTTCCTGTATAAATTGATATAACTTTGACATGATTCAGAAATAAGTGTAACATTCTACATTGGTCAAAAATATCTTGAGTTCTGGAACTTCAGATATTAATTTCATAATTACCAAATGAAGTCGATGGTTGAAACAATGAACATACGGAACCTTTCGATGTAATTCCTCTTGAATGAGGGTTTGAACACCTCCTTTTCTACCACTCATTACACTAGCGCCATCATAGCACTGTGAAAGTAATCGTTTAGAATCCAATCCATTATTTCTCAAGATCTCCAATGTTAAATTAGCCATGGTTTTGGCATCTGAAGAGAGAGTTGTTGCTACATTAACTAAAGATTCAAAAACTTTACCTTTCCTAACATAGCGAATTCCAATTGATACATGTTCTATATTGTTACGATCTCTAGTGCCATCTTCTAGTAAAGTAAACCACGGGACATCAGCATCTAAAATTTCAAAAATAATTTCTTCCCTAACTACTTCCGACATAATATCTATCACATCATTTTGAATATCTGGAGAAAGGTAATGAGCATTTATAGGAATTTGTGTATAATTTCAGTGAGTTTCGGATCCTTTGTAAGTGTATATTCAAACAAGTTCCTGAATAATCCATGCTCCGTATTTTCATCAATATCATAATTTCCACGCAGAGCTAATTCATTGACAGCTAAAAATTGAATAATTTCAGCAATGCACCGTATGTAATATCTATTTTTTTTCAAAAACATTAGCACAAACTAATGTGGATATTTATAGTTGGGATGATTCGCGAAGCTCTTTTTCAGGCCAATTCGCCATTGCAGTAAGATGAACACGAGAATCAGCATGTTTACAAAGTCCTTTGCTTTTTTCTATTGCCGATTTCCAATTTTTAAATCCAATGTTTGTGAAGACATTTTCTTTAGTCCCGTGTGAGAGAAATTGACGGCAGGGATAGCAAAATACAGCATCAAGGGATGGTGAATATTCCAACCAGGGAAATCTAATAAACCAATCTTGTTGAAAACTACGGCCAATAGAATCCTTCGGATAAATCAATCCTTTAATTTGTATAATGTTTCCTCCTAGAGTAGATATATCTGGTATTTCTTTGTTGATCGGATTACATATTTCAATACTATTCAAGGGATCAGAAAGAGAGCTATCAAAGGAAATAAAATTATCCATTGTAATATAATCGCTAACTGAATTGAATAGAAAATCAAAATATTAACAATTTGACAGAACTAAAATTAAAAGAAGAAAGAACAGAAACAAAATTATTTGCATTATAAGAAAATATCAAAAGAGGATTCTTGATCATTATAAAAAATCAAGAGACTACGAGTTTCTATGTAAGGTGATTATAGTCATGAGGAATGATTTCACAATTCGCACATCAAATGTAATAAACTGGAAGGAATATATGTTGTGGTCATATAAAAACAAAAATATAATTTCAATGGTCGCTGTAAGAGCATCCAATGAATTAAGTATACTAACTAGCAATAGGAATTAGATAACTAGAATGTATAGTCAATTTGACATATTCACAAACATTTCCTTGATTTAACTAATATTCAAGATCTAAGATAGTAAAGATCAATATAGCTTAGCAAAATTTACGGGGTGGTTAAATTTGGTAGGGGGGCTCAAATTTTTCCAAGGGGGGCTCAGCCCCCCTAGCCCCCCCCCTAGCTACGGCCCTGCCCCCAGGTAGAAAATCCTGGCAACATTACTGTTGGCACTTGCTACTGATATTCGATATTCTGTTTGAAACTGAATATTGAACTATTCGGTGCAACCTTTGGTAATGATTTATAGATTCTTTTATACAAAATATCAAAAATTTGTTATACAAAATTATCTCGTTGTTGAATCAGAATAGCCAATTCTTACTATATACCCGACTTCCCATACCCTTGTAATAAAATTTGATATGATGTCCCGTACCAATTTGACGATGCTCATATACATAGTCATTTTCATGTTTGCGCAATATTCTTCAATTATTCTATATCAAAATGTATTTCTAGGATATGGGAAGTCGGGGATATTGTATAAATTGGCATTTCTGATTTTACCAAAATTTTAGCGATTTTTGAGTTATAGTAATTGAATATTAATAAAAATTTATCATCTATAGGTCATTTAATGTATTCACTTGGAGATAATAAATGCAATATTTATCGTTCATGTATCAAAGAATAATTTAATTGCTAAATACATGCTCACTATTATAACATGTTATGGGCAGTATGAGAAATTGGGCATTATGCATAATGCCCAATTTCTCATAAGGCCCATAACATACACTAATTTTGACACATTCCTGAAATTTTATTGGGATAAAATTTGATCTTCTACAAATATGTAATACATTTATTCAGGCAAAAATGCACTTCTTCTACAATTAAGATCCCATGTATGTATATCAATGCTTTAAGCAATACAGCATCCCTGGTACTTTTACTGTTAGGCCTTATATCAAGTATAATGATGGCGCTTCATTTGTTAGACTTTTGGAACTTTAACATTCTAATAAGTGAGTTAATGCCTTAATTATTCTAACAAGTGGAAAATTGGAAATTGTAACAAAAGAAAGCTCCAAAATTCAAGGAACCTCGAAATAATCGTTATTGCAATAATTTCTTATAGTAATATCTGGCTATTACTATAAAAAAACTCAAAAATACCCGATTTTCAAACGCTCTAATAAACCAAAAGTTTTTAAATTCAGTAACGTGCCAACTTTATCACTACAAAATTTGTATTGATAAAGTTGGCACGTCACTGAGTTTGCAATTGAGACCATGGATGGCACAATTTTTCTACTAATAAAATGATTATCTTTAAATTTATTGTCAAATCACTTACATGCCAACCGTCACAATTTTAGGCCAAATTTAGTGATTTGTCCCCTGTCCCTCTTTTGTCCTCGATTGTCGGGGAAAAACCGGAACACTAGTAGTCACACTACGTCTCAAATATTAGTGTAGTTATTTACTTTTGAATGTTGATTATTACTATTTTTCTGATCTTAAATAATAATTTCAATTACAGTTAACCCAGTGCCGGATTTACCATTAGGCTAAGTAGGCTATAGCCTTCGGGTCACTTATACAAAGGGTCGTTCTTAAAGACTAAAATTTCTAAATTAGAAATATATTTGCAATTCGAACTTAAGAAGTTGAACTCTCTATCAATAATATACTCCTGAACACCATTATATTGATTTTAGTATAATTTGGAAAACTGTTTTAGATTTAATTATCTCAATATTATAGATCTTTCTATGATTCCAATATTTTCTATTGTTTTATTCTAAAATTCATAACTAGATTATTCAATTAATATTCTAGCATTTCGAAATCTCTATTTGCTTGATTTAGTGGTTCTAATCAGTTCTAGAAAGTGTAAACATTCTTCTTTCGTGTGATTTCAAAACTCAATTCAATATTTTATTAGTAGGTGAATAATTGCCCATATAATATCAGGCTGACTTTCTGAAAAAATGACATTATATTTTCATATCTTCAAAATATAGTTTTAATTCTCAGCTATGTCAAAACGCAAAGGTGGATGGGAACGAAAGAAGGAATCCGAAGAGAAGCGCAATCGGGAGGATGCCTTGCTTCAATCCGTTGTCTAACTCGACACGTTCTTCACGATGAAACAAACGCCAATTGCATAGATGCATTAGGTAGAGAAGGTATACCTTCTTCACCCACTGAACATACGATTACCGAACATACATCCAGATCCAGTCCAAGATTTGATCCCCATTTTCATAGCGACAATCCCTTCAACCTACCTACAGCAATATCTACTCTCTCGGTTCTAGAGGCTGATCTGGTAAATCTGGATTTGACGTACGAGGCATTCAGTACTGATCCCGGACAATGACCAGAACCTACCCCTGAAAAATTGAGGAAATAGTGGATACAAGAAGGTCCTGATCATTGTCGAAATAAATAGGGTGCAGATTTCAGCAAAACCAAACGGAATTACGCGAATCAAAGTCGCTATCTCAATGAGTCGTTATTTCAATGCATCATGCCCAACAAGGGAGTTTGACTAAGACAGTGGCTGATCTATTTTCCTTCAACGAATCGTTTATATTGTTTCTGCTGTCTCCTACTGTCAGATGACCGAGCAAATCAATTCGCTAGTTCAAGGTTCAATGACTGGAAAATACAATCAGTATCGCGAAATACGAGAACAGTGAGAAACACCGGTCTGCTTTGGTGGCCATATTTACACTTCAAAATGTTGCTGGCCGCATCGACAAGGAAATTGAACAACAATATCAAACCCAAGTCAAGTATTGGATAGAGGTATTTCAACGAATCGTTGTTGCAATTTCTTTCCTGGATGAACGTTGTCTCGAGTTTCGAGGGTCAGATGAACGATTCAACTCTGTTCACAATGGCAACTATCTTGGACTTTTGGAAGTTATTGCAAAATTCGATCCATTCCTTTCTCATCACATCAAGGAGAAGGGAAATTAGGGAGTGGAATCACTTCTTATTTGTCTAAGACGATAGCTGAAGAGTTTATAAACGTAATGGGGAAAAAACTGCTAGACACCATAGAATCAGAAATCAATCAAGCCCGATATTTCGCTATTTCAGTTGACTCAACCCCCGACATAGCACATCTCGATCAACTCACGATTGTCCTCCGCTATGTGAACTTCTCAACGCATGAACCAGTTGAGAGATTCATCACATTCATCCAAATTGTGGGCCACCACACAGGCGATAACTTGGCAGAAATTCTTCTAAACTTCCTGAAATTAAATGGAGTCAACATTGAGCATTGTCGTGGATAAACATATGATAATCCCAGTAACATGTCGGACAAGTATTCGGGAATGCAGAAGCATATCAAGGATGTCATTCTTCAAGCACATTATGTCCATGTGCCGTACATTCTTTGAATTTGGTCGGACAATCTGCAGTTAATTGCTGCATTCAAGCCAGAGTTGCATGCGGGCCGAAATTTCGTAACCGCGGCCCAGCCCGCAACAGGACCGCGAATATCCAGAACATTTGTTTCGCCATACAAATCTTAGTGCACCATAGAGAATACGTATTGAGAAAGACTATAGGTATTTTAATAAACTAATGAAAGAATCTTAACAGAATCCAGCACGATGGGCTGAAGCAATAAATTCTAATGCAGACACATATTTCGGCGAAAGCAGAGATCTCCTAGCGGTTATTATAAGTCCGGTATGCGAAAAGTCTGGTTCTGATAGAGCAGAATTGGCTGGACAACAGAGAACTTGGCGAACTAGTTTCCCTAAGATGGGGAGACGGCGGTGGACGGTGGCCCAATATGTTAGAGGATCATCTTCATCGTAGCCTCACCAGCTAGATAGATTTTAACTCCTCCTTTAAGGTAAGTGTTGCATCCTGGGCATGCTCAGACGGTTGGCAGTTGTCTCGCATGGATGCAAACAAAGATTTGGTTTCTTTTTTGGTGGTTTATCTATCTCTGTCTCGGATAATTCGATAGATGATATTGGGGAAAATGATTCCTGTACCGCTTCGCTGTTGGCCTGTTGCAGACCGTGCAATGTAGCTAACAATTCTGGGATGCTTCTTGTCCGCTTGAGGTGGAGTTAGGTAAGACACTGAATGACTTAAACCCAGGCTCAAGTAAGGTGGCGATCCAATGATATTAGGTTATCGAAGTGTAAAACTTCTTTTGCAAAAGTAGAATAAAGTTGTTTTTAAGAGCTGCTATTTCAATACTGTCCTGCTCGTCGATGGCTCCCATGGCATACAGCTTATAATATGAAGGGATGATAATATTAATTGTCGGATGTCTGCTGTACTGCAGGTTCTCAAAACATCACTGAACAACTCTGCCACATCCCTTACTTAGTCATTCAGGCACTTGTCGACAGCAGCTAGAATTGATAGTCGCCCTCTCTCTGTCAGCTTCTCTGAGAGTTTCATGTAGCTTTTGTCAATGCTGTGTGAACGGCGGTAGATGGATGTCCATGGACGTGTATTTTCCCATGTTTGATTGATACAGGCAAAGTTTCTTGAATACCTGTAGCCTGTTTCACGTGTTTGCAGAGAATACATGCAGCTTCTTCATATTCTTTAAACTTTGGGCACTGATTCTGGGTTTCTTTATATGCCTCATTGAAGACAGTGCGCAGACGATGACAAGCGCAGTCAATTCTGGGGGCATCACGTAAACCAGCGACCATGTTAGACCCTTTGCCCGTTACAACAGGTGCGGAAACGCTGATCAGGGCCATATTCTTCAACAATGCGGCTGTAGTGTTTCAAGATGTTGTCACCAGTGTGGGAGTCGGTTCCGAAGTGGTCAACTGCCAATAGACTGTGCTCCAATTTGAAATCATCCGTGATCCAGAATGTGTGTACGTCCAGGTAGCTCAATTTTCGGTAGTTATCTGTCCATATGTCAGTGGTAAGCGCAACTGCGGAGGCAGATATCGGCTCAACCAGCGCATCTTTCAGCTTGTTCTGTAGTGTAGCGGCTTTCGACAAGCAATGGTGCTGCACAGCATTTCGTCCAAAAAGTGTACCTTCGGTGATAGATACTTCAAAACGGCCTCACTTCGTTCCCAAATCAACAAATGTTTGTGCAAATTTGCGAAACCCTCAGACTCCAGAGAGTGAAAGCTTTGGTAATCCAATGTACATATCGCCAACTGGGATTCCTTGATTGAATTAGCTTCTTCTTTAGTTAGCTTGAGATGTACTTTAGTGAACTGTTTAATGGTTCTTTGCGAGCGTAAGTCAGAGGTCCTGCAGCATTTCTGATGTCGAATAAGATGAGATGTTCCTGCATTTCGAGAACAGAAAAACACCTTCATGCAGCGAATACAGGTGCATTGATCATTCACTGGGAATCCGTCTATTCTAATTAGTTTGTAGCCTCCCCGAACTTCTGAATAGCTATTTGGGTTGACGATTAGTTCTGCACGTTGCGGATTATTCTTCAAGATTAATTCTACCTCTGATCGAGAAGGATGTGTAGTTCCGAGTTGTTCATTATTAGTAGCCATTTCTAAATCAGGTTGTCGTTGTATAACTAACAGATAGAGATATTGAATTTATAGGACGCGAAAATCAATCATCCCTCAGATGCTATAGTCACTTCTCGCCTCAATAAATAACAATTTTTACATTGAGTGGTGTAAGTATTTACTGTTTGTGTCAAAAGTATAATACAGATATCTATTCATTGTGGTAATGGGAATACGTACATAAAGGTAACAATTACGAATCATCAACAACGTTAAGATTAGTCAATTCTTCGAAACATAGAAGTTCAATTACATCATTGAATTCGCAATTTGCAGATAAACTATCGTTAGGACGGACGATTAATATCTAGTAAATATCTTCCATTCGTGGATTATAAACTCAGTACTATCAGGTATTGTGCGGACCTGCTGCGGGCTTGATCCAGACCTAAGGCCCGCAACAAAATAACTCAGCCCGCACCTGCCGGCCTGCCCCGCATGTAACTCTGATTCAAACTGTATCATTCTTTGGCGTTATCCAGAAAATATACACGTTTTTCTCGATCTCAACATCTCGCTGGGCATTTTTAACGGACGCATTGAAAGGGTCCAAATAAAGTGTTCCGAAATGTCTTGCTGATACACACTGGTCAGCACATGGCAATGCCACAAACGCCCTGCACAAAGGGTACGCATTTATTCGACCAGCCTCTGGAGAATTACAGACTATACTAACCAGAAAGAAGGGGCCCGTCATGAGGCTCAGTGTATTGCGGAATCAATGAATCGATTGGAAATTGGAATTATGTGCGTTGTTTGGGATAACATCCTTGAAAGATTCAAAAGTGCAGCAAATCTTTGCAAAGTGCTAGCATTGAACTGTCCTCTGCAATTGTATTGATGAATAGCCTACACAAATTTCTGAATATGTTTCGCGAACAATTTGAAAAATATGAACTCGAGGGTATGGAACTGACTGGTTGCTACACTTATACATTGGATAAACGGCGAGCACGATGACCAACGAGACCATTCGATGACGCTAGAGAAGAAAACGCATCATTGTTTACTTTTGAAATATGTAATATTAACCATCATGCCACTTCAGGTCATTTCATTTATTCCAACCCAATATTGACAGAGACCCCTGCGCTGTAAAATATAGCACTTTCTAGTTGTAAAATAATTCAAATTTGGGGGGGGGCACAGACCAATGTCGACCATGTTTCGGGCCACTTGTTTGGTCCAGCCTTCGGTCCACTCCAGGTAAATCCGGCCCTGAGATAACCCACGTAATTAATAAGCTAGATGAGTTTCTCCATATTTAATCTATTGTCCACTTTGGTCCGCAAAGTCCGAGAAATGATCAAATGTCCCTAGAAATCGCATGGACATGTCCCGCATTGGTTAACACATAGACCCCACCATTTACTCTCCATATGCTGGTCATTACACCGTTTTCCGGTTTATTACAAATTATACAAATAAGGATAATAGATTCTATGTACAAAATGACACTAGCATAACATTGAGTGGATAATTTGCATAAACTTCTAGAATGAATCAAATATATATAATTTGGTAATACAAAATATGGCTACAAATGGTGGTTACTTGGCGTGTATGTATACATTAAGGTTGGTATGTACGAATTCAGTATATCAAATTTGTGATTCAGTCCTACTATGGGATTTACTGCGTCCCTGAATGTCGATCATGTTTAGAAAAATATGGACCATTGTAATTTGGTATTAAAACACGTATTTTTAACGTAGAATTCAATGAAAATATTTTTGAAATCTACTTCCGGGCGAAAAAAGAAAAAATGTGTATATCAAAATTTCACTAATTTGTCCTATCGTCAAATGCATTTATCACTGGATCTATCATATTTTGATGTTTAGAGAGTGTTATGACTGATGGAAATTTTGTTATTTTGGTTCTATTTCTGTGTAAATATTATTTATAGCTAATATGGTTGTTTACAAATTGAATTGCATTAACGAAAATACATGTTTTGATCCATGAGCTATATTTTTCAGAACATGATTGACATTTAGTGACACCCTGATATATTATTATATCGATTCCTAACTGTTATTTTGTAAATGTTATAGTAATCATTTAAAAGTAATCGGCACTACCCTGTCCCGAAGTGAATACATTAAGCGGGTGATACTATACATATAAACTTAGACCTTAAACTCACCTCTCGATGGCAAGCTATGAACAGACAGTTAAGAATATTTGTGAAAGAGATGTCATAACAGCCTACACCGATGTGTTAACAGATATTAATTATTGCATTAACCTATTCGCTAACCTTGAAACTAAACAAACTTTTACAGAATTTCTTATGGACTGGTATGCTGGTGAGAGGGTTCAGATAAATACAGAATCATTTCTGATTGATCTCAATAATTTGAAGGAAGAGATTCAATCAGGAATCAAACTCTACATTGAACTTTTTGGTCAGATTAAGGTATTTAAGTCTTTACTAACAATATACGATTCAAATAGTGAATCGATTGGATATTCGAACAAAAGTACAGCTCGTTTTGAATTTATACAGAGATTAAGATCTCAATTTGAAGCTCTATTGTTAGCAATACAATATATTGAAACTCCAAAAGAATGCAATGTAAAGATGGAATATTTTGGCACATACAGTATCTGGGAAGTCAACACATTCAACCAGGGTTTAAAGAGCGAGCCAAATTATACGAATTATCCAAGATACTGTATCAAACAATCAATCAGAGTGAAATATTGAAAATATTTAGGGAAAATCATACAAGAGTAAGTGAGATGATTATTGAAATTGATGTCACGATTGCTAAAACAATTAATCTGGAAGTTTGGACTGCAAACAATCCAAACACCGAAACTTCAGGTCAAAGGCAAGAGCCCAATTCTGATACCACAGCGATAGGGAGAGAACAGCTGTGTGGAAATACAGAAGAAATCCTAAAACAAAATTCTGGAGAAAGTTTGAAATCGAAGTATAGCGGCGTGAAAGTCACTAAAATATATTATGAAACTATCATGAAAGAAATGAAAATATTGGCATCAAGTAAGCCAGAAATGTCTGAAGAGTTAAGGGAGAAAACAGCAATAATTGTTGCAGAAAGAATTTGTAAAGCCTTTATGAAAGAAAATTTGTGTCTTTCTGATCTTGAAATTAATGAATTATTGAAAGAACTTCAACACTAACTCTTTTTGATGTGTTTTACTAAGCACTTGAACCATGTAGTACCTGTATTTGCAGGGCCATATAGAGAAGACGAATATCACATTTGTTAGCACGTTTATATCGCTGGATTTGTTTATATCCAGAATTTTGAAGTAGGAGATGTCTGTTAAAGTACGTAATATTCAGGGTTGGCCGTGGAAGGAATTTCCATTCCCATTCCTAACTCTTTGGAGTTTCCCATCGGATTTCCCACTGAGTATAATGGACATGTAGGGGTTCACATAAATTGGCATGTAGTATTTAGTTGAAAATAATTTCAAAACTCTACATTAGAACTTCCACAGGATTCTCTAAGGATTTCTATATGGTTTCCAGCAGATTCCCATAGGACTGTGTTTCCTACGGGAATTTCCATAAGGAAAAACACATTCCTATTTCCCACGGCACACGTGAAACACATAAAACCCAACCTCGTAGTTTCAAACCCTGGTCAAAATCCTCACATGGTTACTTGGTTCTGTGACATTGTTTATGGTTTATGGTTTCTAATACAACCATCATACAACGAGTGAAAGGTAATAAACTTGAGGAACAGTAATATGTACCACCTCTTGCTCCCTTTAATTAAGGACCCTAGTACGGGGAAGGTGGGTCATAGTCATGCCATACTTACTAGCAAAGTAGCCGTCGCTTATATATTTTATCCACCTGGATAGTGAAACTCCCCTTCTAAAATATTCGGTAATAAGTGTAACTTCTAACAGGTGTAAAATCATATGTAACAGTAGTTTAATAACTATTCAGGTATGTGATTATTTACATGACATAAATACATATGCACAGAATACAAAAAATCAACATATCTCATTAATTAATTATCATTTTTTCTGTCTCCATTGGATGTTCCCACAATAAGTCCTGCAATAAATCCAATAACTAGGCTTACCGGTTCCAATCCTCCCTCTCCTTGCTCAGATGTTTCAGCATTTCCAGATCCTTCCCGTGTTACAGCGTTACCCATGATACTTGATATAATCTGATATTGTTTGTTTCGTGTGTTCGACTCTGCTAAGTTCTTATAATTTACGAACTTTTATATACAATGTATACTCATTTGTATTTATGACATCATATTCCTTGCATTATCTGAACTTAAATATGACATTATATTTCTTGCAGTATTTGACTCTTTGTATTGTATAATATCCTGTATACCTTTATTGCTCAATTGAATCTATTAAAATGCGATTAATCTGTTTTTCTATACAAATAAATATACAGTAATTATCCTGTAAGTATGTGTGTGTATCTATACTATTAAATTGCCATTGTTGTTTTTATGTCTGTTGTTCGTTGTCAAGGAAAGGGTTTATGGAATGTTGTATGTAATTCGAATTTCTCTATTCTGAGATGTCGCATAACTATGTACTTATGATTTTCATATTTCTTATCTAACAACCGTCTAGGGGTGCATTTCCCTTATCCAGGGATGACATTCTTGTATAACTATTGCATTTCACGTTCATAATCCACAAGGACACCCACTAGCTCTAACAGGTGTCGTCCAGGCCAGTGGATTCGTCGCATACTTTCTTATTTTGCAATTGTTTCACCTAATCTGGAATATGTTAATATTATGTGCAGGGTTGCCTTGGGAATGAAATTTCACTCCCATTTCCAAATGATTTCCCCATTTGATTCCAATTGAATTCCCACATCCTAATAACTTAATTTGATTAAATAAATAGGAAATGATATTACCTGTTAGGAATGTATACGGTTACTAGTACTACAAAGAACTAACCCTAAAGGATTTCCAGAAATAGGACTTTCATAGGATTCCCATTTCCATTCCACCGCAACTCTGATTATCTGTTAACATTACTAGTGAGCGAAAATTTAGCGCCACGTAATGCTAAAAACTATCCTAGGATTTGATGGACGAAAGGTTTGCTGGCATGTAGGCTGGAACAAAGTTAGTGACTGCTGCATAGATATTAAATAGGATCAGATTAGTGTCTAAAATATTAATTGAAATCAAAACCTACAAGCAAATCTAATTCAAATCTAATTCAAAATTCGCATTCTGTAAAGTGCATATACATTCCGGTAAATGGGGGTTACGGAACACTGTTATACGACAATAATACATTTCCTGTGTCTAACATTAGCAGGTTACTGAATATCAATAAGTACACAATACAAATAATTCTAGGATGTATCTAGGTCAGAGATGGAACCGGTCAGCTTTTTCATGACCCGACCCGACCGGTCGATCGGTCGACTGGTAACTTTGACTATACACTGCATGGCCAAAAGTATTGGAGCACCCTGCCACTTGTGACACAAGTGGCACACGGCGAGAATATGTTGAATATTCTGTGGATATAGCAGAAAGTAGAAAATCTCTTTTCCTCAAGGTTAATGAATTAATATTTATTCAAAAATGTATGAAATGATTTTCAATAATTTGTCTATAACTAATGTGGCATTTATATTGGTGCCATGTGCTAATTGTGGCCGTGGCGTTCGAATACTTTTGGCCAGGCAGTATATAGTGGATGATTATACACATAAATCCCATTTAATACAGAAGTTTTTGGTCAATATGATTACAGTATCAAATTCAGATTTACCATACTCAGAAATTATGGCCGGTCGGTCGAGATCTTCGAACGGTACCCGACCCGACCCGACCGGTTCCATCTCTGATCTAGGTTCTAGGAGTAGATTTTTTGGTAAGTTCTACAATCGATGAAAAGGCTGCCAACAAGTGTAATATCGAATTATGTATTTGTCCGCAGTAGAATTGATTACTATTATGTCTTTCATCATTTTTTAATCAAATGTGTTTGGAGCATTTTTGATATGCTATTTTTGAATATCAATATGAAGTCCAATATATTACAGCACGTCACAATTATATTTATTCATCATGGTAATTAGCAAATTTACAAAAGGTTAGAGATCTCGAACTTTAGTGTAACGGTGTCTCATTAATAATCGGAAAGAGTTCTGTCTAGCTGACACTGATAATTACCACGAAAAAAATCTATTTAGTGTTTTTGTTCCTTTAGTATACCTATTTCTAGATGTTCTTCACAAAATTACCAGTTTTGGTTAAACAGAACTCTTTCCGGTTTATATGTGAGATAAATACGCTATTATTTCGAAAATATTCTAAATAATTTCTTTCATAAACATAAAATTCATCTCGAATAGTTTACAATTTGCCATTTTGAAAATCTTCAGATACTGAATCAGCATATAAAATTTGTCCTGGGACATGAAATAGTGTATGATTATTCAGTTGAATTTGCATTGTCGGAAGCTCATTCGGACTATTAACACTTTCGGATTATAGAGGTCTTCCAGGTTATATAGGTGTTGGATTATGCAGGTTCCACTGTAGCATTGCAAGATATAATAGAATTTCCATAGTCTCATTAGTCATTATATACCTTCTGGGGCCTGGACATATATAAATTGATTCATATACAAGTAGCAAAATATGGTTTGCATCTGCGACCACAGAATGATCCTTATCTAAATGTTCAGATACAAAAATAATGTTACCAGACGGGGAGATAAATTTGGGACGGGCGAGGCTGAGAATTAATACTTTACATAGCCTCATGGTGCTACCGTGCTATTGTATATTATTCTCCGATCATGAAGAAGAGGAAATTTCTAACGTTTAATCTTTTAGAAATGTGTACAAGGGCAATAAATAATCTAGAAAATTTCGTCATACGTGCAAGACATGCGTAATTCTTCTACATATGCGTCCAGAATGCTCTAGTAGCGAAATATACAAATTCATCACAATTATTTGATATTTTGAGAGGTAGTCACTCTAATATTTTTAAATTTCTATCTTTTGTTTAATCATATTCAGAAAAACAACAATTATTTCAGGGAATTAAATAGCATTGAGGCAGAGGCAGCAATTGCCTACTCGCATTTTCACCCTCCCTCATCTCCTTATTCTAATCGCTATTTAATGAGGCAAATATTCCTCCTCACCTACTCGCTCCGAGATTTCAGGTTACGCCTTGGAATTGCATATAATTAGTTAATATGTGTAAAAATAGAGTACAGTATGTGGGGTAGTATTTATTACTCAAGTTCTTTGATTTCATTTTACTCACTCTAGAGGCCCGAATAAACGAGGGGTTGGAATATTTAGGAGGTTTAGTATCTCCAAAGTACAGAATTTGTTTAATATACTATCTAAGAACTTATTACGATCGCATTATCTAAAATAGATATAAAGATATACCATAGAATCCAGATAATTCATGAAGACAATCAGTAAAATGATGTGGTTGATTAAAGATTTCGGGTAAATATTCGAAATTCACAAAACGGTGGGGTTGGAATAACCGCCGCGGTGAGTGGAAGAAAAATCGATTAATAAGCGGGGGGCGTTTATTCGGACACCTAGAGTACTCGGTATACACGATAGATATGTAAATAGATAATACACCCTGGACAAACAGAAGAATAAATAATTGTATATAAAGTATATGTATCAGCATCCTACCCTATTTGATATGATAGATTTCTTATAGTGAAAACTAAGTAGATCATCATAGCATTCAATTGATTAAGAAAATTCTATGGACCATTATCATATAGCTAGAACCTGCCAGCATCTGGGTACTTAGGAATACCTTCAAAGTTCCAACTAATTATTATGATAATTGTATGAGAGAGTATACAATGTATGTATTTTCCTATATCGTCGTCAACAGAAGGATATATGTTATTCTCTATATTATATACGCAGATCATCTTCCTCTATTATTTTAATGCAATGTGGCTAAACAAACAAACACATTGGATTGTCGATGGTCCAAATATCGATTGGATTAGCGGCCATGTTAATAAGATTTATGCCCATTAATTATTATCTACTGTTGCAATTACTCTGATCGGTTTCATCTCTGATGGCCTGAATATTATCATTGTGAGAATAATAAAATCACAAAAACTACAGTCAAACCTGCTTAACGACCACCTCTGTTTAACGGTCAGCTGCATATAGCGGCCACCTCAAAACAGCCCCCTCCTATTTCCCATTATAATAACCTCTCTATAGCGGCTACCATTTTGGTCCCTTAATGATGCTAAACCTGTCTATAACGGCCACCTTCCATAAAGTCCACCTTAGCCAATTTTCTTGGTTGCCATCATTAACGGTGTCCATTGTATTATCATCATATATTTCAGTCACCTGTCTTAATTGCCACCTTTTCTATATAATGCCCATTAACTTCAAATTACTACCACACCAGTCTGTAATGGCAAACTTCCCTATAGCCGCCACTCTTGGCCAGTCACTTCTGTAGCCGTTATAGCAAGTTTGACTTTATTAAAGGAAAGACAATTAAGTATAAAATAAATTAACTTGACAAAACGAGTAAAACCGTCAATTTTCAAACGTGTATCTGTTGAGAAATGTGTAGTTTTGAATAGCAGATTCAATCATGGTTATCGCATGCTGATCCCACTCAACACTGTGTCTACTCTTCGTAGCGTCAGAAAACACACTATTAGATGCTATTTTTAGATAATATTTCCCGCAATAAATCTCCATATGATTACACATCCTTTTTATGAATAACGTAGGTTCGGAGATCAAATCTTCATGATTGAGAGTTAGTAGTCTTTCTCCAAAATATTTCATATATCTTTGTATTTTCTCGTACATAACAAACTGCTCCTTAACAAATGATAGTAAAATTTCAGGTTGGTTAATAATTCCACCAAACTTGATCATTTGATTGCGCGATGAGATATTATATAGAAGAACCGTTGCTATATTATCGAAAGGGTTGCGTACTATGTGAATGAATTTGACCTGGTAACCAACGAAATCCTTGAATCTCTCCAGCATTTGAATAAAGTTCTTTGATCCATCATCTCCTTCGTCATAGTCAACGAGTAGATTATCTTCTAAAGGATAGATAGAATCAAGGACTACAAAAGTACCAGAATGTGTCCTACAATGTCAACTACCCGAAAATCTCCTAAGGTGATATTATCACAACTTTTACTTATTACCTCATATTTGTCATTAAAATGAGAGACAATTCAATTCGGGAATAAGAGGCTTGGTTTTTATAGAATATAGATAATACAACTGGCTTTCTGTATACAAGCCGGTAGGATATGCATGCTTATCTGAGAATAGGAAATCTATGTGTATTTATTGTGTAAGGATCACAGAAGCAACCGAAAATGTTGCCTCTTTACACCATGTTGAGATTCACTGTAATTATCATAACATTATTTATGTGGCTCTTACCAGTTTGATATTTGATGGGAACTATTATATTGTATTGAGTTGAACATTTTTAGTAACTTTCTCAGATGAGTCAATAACCCACTTAGAAATAAAATTTATTATTCTACATACACTAAATTTCAAGTTTGTAGCTATCACCAGTTCCCAATCATCCTGGAAAAGTTTCAAATGCATTTATTATTTGATTGTTGAATTGAAATACGTACTTTTCCACAATTACAATAAAGTATATTTCTTACGTTTATCTCCAATAATCTGTATGTAGTCCTTGTATTCTCCCTGATAAAGGCCTGGTACATATAGCGAATAGTACTTGTTAGTTCTGAATTTACTCCTGGTCCCGTCTTCAGTATTTATAGCAGCCCAAGCTGCGTTCTTAATATTTCTAAACAATTCAAATCTATTAAATTTAGGTTCTTTTCCGCTCTGAGATTTAATCCATCTTATCACAGGATTGAATTCGTTAGATATAACAACATTTGGATGTCCGTCTAATAAAGCTCCTACGATACTTGCACCACTGCGTGGATATCCTAAGAATACAATGAAGTTCTTTATCTTATTCACGGAACTACCGTTTCTGTATATACTCGTGTCTTCACGACTCAATGAATATTTCGGATTACACTCCATATATGTGCTGCTCAATACATGTCTATAGGATATAGAAATAATATAAATGTGTAACCGATATTCTGTGATATCCCACAGTGACGCGATTAGGAAGAATGTGGAGGTAGACTTCAGAATTTAATATACTAATATTAAATCTCATTTGTTGGTTGTTTGTTTGTTTGTTTGTCCGTTGTCAAGGAAAGGATTTACGGTATGTAATTTTGAAATTGTCGCATAACTATGTATTTATCGTGCTTATCAAGGAAGCAAATAGGTTTCAATAAACTTCACTGAATATATCGAACATGCTGAATCCGAATTTCGCATTTTCAAGATTCTCATATGTAAATTTATTAGTGTTTTTATGAATATATAGTAAACAAATTAGCATACACTAAATCTTTTCCTTGACAACGAACAAACAGACAATAAACAATTTAGATTTACTACAGTCAACTCCAGTTATGCGACTTATGTCAAGCACAGATATATCGAAATATCCGCTTATATCGAAGTCTGAAATAGCATCAATATGGACCCCAAACAGTCAAAGTAGCATAAATGCATCGGTTATATCGATCTTCGCTATCAAAGTAAATATCAAAAAAACGTCAGTTGACCGTAGTACATATAGATTAGAATAGTATGTGGAATTGAACATTACCTTTCCTCGAAGCATTCATCTAACCTTTCTTGTCCTATCCTTAGAATTTGCTGTAAACCTATTTGAATTTGGAATAAACAGTGAATACTGCTTAATGGGGAATAGGGACCAGGTTTGGATTGTGGATACGCATTTATTTTTGAATAATCTGGACAAAACCTTGCTAGACTCTAGTGATATCACGATTAGCAGGTTTTTTACTGTACGAATTAGCTCAGAAAATATAATTCAACAAGCATACGTAATTTGCTTCCGCTACGTATAGAATGTACAATTTTTACAATTTAGAATGAACTGGTTAGAACATTTTGTCACAATTTCTCAGAGATCAGTCAGGATTTGACTTAGAAATATACTCTTCTAATTGGATTATATTTCTTTGAAGGGCTTGCCTAACCAGCAACCTAGATTGCTAAGACTTTGTATAGTAACCTAAGAGGGAAATTTTAATTTAATTATTCCTTCAGTTTATATTTTAAATAATCTAAGTTATTGTAAGTTATATATCAATCAATATATAAGTTTTTTGGGAAAATAATCACATTCATTGGTCTGAGTTTCGAAAGTTTATCCGGTATTATTTCGCTATATACTTTTTCCTAAATATTTATTTTAGAAAAGTTGTATAATTTGATTGTAAACTTTTCCATTCCCGGTTATATAATACAGCTCACGAAAACAGTCTCACTTATGCATTTACCTATTATTTGTGTTTGTAGATGAGCTCTAGCAATATGACCATTTTTTTCATTTATTCTCCTTCTTAACAACTTCTATTGGTCAATTTTCGCGACTTGTTTGTTTGTTTGTGTCCGTTGTCAAGAACAGGAATTATGGTATGCTATTCCGAAATGTCCCATAGCTCTATGAAGTGCTCTCTCTTAGGAGTCCGGACCTAACCTCCAGAAAACTTGAATAGCTCCAAAATGAATTTAGAGGGCATACTTCACGAAATTTGGAAGTAAATGTGTCTTTAGATAAATGGCCACTGTATTATTCCTGTACCAGATTCCTCGCTACCAGTGGCTAGAGTGCCGGGCACGGTACCAGAGTTTGTTTCCTTATCGTTCCTGTAACAGCACTTTAAAAGTGGTTAAGGAGGAAAATATGTGATAATTATGGTCATATTGCTATACTCATCTACAAACAAATAATAGGTAAATGCATAAGTGAGACTGTTTTCGTGAGCTGTATTATATAACCGGGAATGGAAAAGTTTACAATCAAATTATACAACTTTTCTAAAATAAATATTTAGGAAAAAAGTATATAGCGAAATAATACCGGATAAACTTTCGAAACTCAGACCAATGAATGTGATTATTTTCCCAAAAAACTTATATATTGATTGATATATAACTTACAATAACTTAGATTATTTAAAATATAAACTGAAGGAATAATTAAATTAAAATTTCCCTCTTAGGTTACTATACAAAGTCTTAGCAATCTAGGTTGCTGGTTAGGCAAGCCCTTCATTACATACCTTCAGCATTGTTATCAGATATTTGTTTAGCGAGATTCCGTTGCTGTAATTTGCATTTATCCATGTTATCTCGTAATTCCTGTATCCCTCTTTCGCATAATATTATGGCTAATTCTTCCTTGCTGACATCACTCTCATTATCCATTTCATTAGATATCAGGATATTCTTCATCGAAATTGAATCCTCCAATTCATTACACTTACGTACTTTATTGACATAGGCTATCCCTATAAATAGAACAACGAGGAACTGGAATGCAATAAGTATTTTCTCTTTATGTGAGCCCATATGTTGTTAATAGCTACTAGGAGAGAGTGTGAGGGGTAAACACCGAGATGGAACCGATCAGGCATTCCATGACTCGACCCGACCAGAGGATAATGAATACATCCTGAGCGAAGAAAAATCGGTACAGAAGGTACTAATTTAGCGGAATAACAGGACGTAGCATAATTACATTAGACTATACAAAAGCGGGACAATCTGGATTTGGCAAATTTTGGGCGGACATTAGCCTCAGCACATATTGGGTGCATTCCCAGGTATCTTAGCCGATATTTCCTTGGGAAATTATGTAGTCTAAAGGTGCATCGCTTCTGAACTAGTTCCATTTTGTAATAGTTACCCAATTTTACGGAATAGTACGGACCATTTGATTCCCGATTTTCCGAACGATCAAGCTTCATTTGAAAAATAATGGTTGTCAAGGATTTTCATGACATTTCACGTCGATGCAATGGGAATAAATTTGTCAGATTTGTAGGAATTTCAACAAAATTTCTAGTAACATCTTTCCTCATTCTAATCTTGAATAGTATATGGAGCACCTTACGGCTGGATAACTACCTCTCTAAAGGAGATCGAATATTAGAGAGGGAAAGTTTCTAGAAGGAAATACTTGAATATGGCATAGGTGGATATAGTGATATATTGGTTATAGTGATACTTTTGTCAAAATATCAGTATGTGTATATATGGCCAGTTCATGGATCAATGCAATGCACATTTTACTATTAATATAGTTGTAATATCCATTATTTTATGCCCAGAGATAATGTAATGAGATAATCGAATCATTCGGGTGGTCAAAATATTTTACATACAAGTAGGGCCTATAAAAAATAAAAATAAATACCGTCCGCCGTTCCAAATTCTGAGGATATTCCGGATGAGAAACAAGTAATTTAGTTTACATTGCATATATATGATTGTATGTTCGGAATTGATGATTGAAGAAACTGGTAGAGCCCCAAGGGCTGATTTTTGGCATTCATGGGGTATTTTTGGCCTGGATCGGACAAGTTTTAGTCTTGGACGAAAATTCACAGCTAATTTTCTTAGCTACCAAAAGTACTAAGAAAATTAGCTGTTAAATACTTAAGGATTCATATAAGGCTTATCTCGTGAAGTTGTGTTGTATATGGTATCCTATGGAGAAATTGATATTTTATGAATATACAAGTTAGATTCGTGTAATTAATCCTCATTCAGGTTTCACTAATACTCATATCAATTTCGGAACAAGTTCTTTCAGTGAATATTGAATTGTCAAATCTTTTAAAAATATTACTGTATATAGGAAACTCCCCATCATAAAGTTTTTGTACTTTATATGCTGGGGTTCTTGTGGACATCATTCAGCCATTGTACATAAAAATTTACACAATTAATACCTCATAAAGCGACAATATGAAGGAACAAAAATGAATTTTGATTTTGACATTACATTTTTAAAAGGGAATTAAATGAAACTGCAACTCGAAGAATGGTGCTGAGTGGTGAATTCCTGCCTTCTTTCAGGTAAAACACAATAATTATAATGCTAATCAAAATTAGAGATGTCTCTTGATGTTGCCTAGATAAATATCTAATAGCGCGCATTGCTTGCTAGGTCGCTTGGAGACAGCTTAGTGCTCCAGGTTAGCTTAAGTATTGAATGAATATACTCGACACACGTGCCTCAAATTCACAGAATAGTTAAAATTTTAAGAGTGTATTATCCATAGTCAGTCGATATTACATTGAATGGCCTTCTGTGGTGGCACTGGAGATGCTAGGTCGCTTTTGGTTAGTAATCTCGGCACTTCGTGACTCGGGTATTAAGAAATTATGAAAACATTTTTGGTTCAGTAATCCCATGATGAGTTAGCTTTTGGTCAGTATCATGACGTCAGGGCTTTTGTCACATTGAGGGGTACCAGCGATTCAAATTACAAAATAGTTATTGAATTATGATGTACGATCAATCCCCTTTGTAGCCGTTGAGGGCAAGTATCTACGTAAATTTTGAGATTTGCTAATTTGTTTACTTTATTTTCATGAAAGAACAATAGATTTACACACGAGGAACTTGGAAATGCGATATTCTTGTTCAGCGTATTGTGTTACCCCTGTGTAGCTGTTTAGAGCAAGCGTGTACGTATATTTTGAGATTTCAACTATTTGTTTACTCTATATTCATAAAAATAACAAATAATTTACATATGATTAATTCGAAAGTGTGAAAATCGCAGGCTTGCCGTGGATATGGATATATCCATGGATGTATTGCTCATATCCATGGATATCATGGATATCCATAGGATATTCAATAATAGGGATGCTGTTATAATTGAATTAACAATATTACTAAGTACATTTACTAGTGTTGTTCAGTGGAGGCTCTAGCATGGAGTTAGATGGGGCTAGCGCCCCATCAATTAGCCCTTTCAGCTAAGTTGGTGTATTACATGTAACTAACCAGCACCACACGATTATTATTTCATACCGTATGATATCAAATTATCAAATTATTTGATTTCCCAATTGAGAATCGATTAAGATGGAAAATTAGTTATTATCGGTAAGATCGGTGAAGTCGTGTAGATAGCCAATTATTGTAATGTCAGCAATTGTTGTGTCACAAATAGTGCCAGATTTCATGTAAAGTTTTGAATTCTTTCAAGATCTATGTTGGTGAAAGGTAACCAATTACTATGCAATTATGATGCAATTATTGTTACTGCTATTCATCCCTTTCACTCGTGAATTCTGGTGTTGCTAGCCAAAAGGCCAAAGGCTACTACTCTTGGTATAGCGCTCCAAGAATTCAGAGACACCCGGGTACCAATGAAGGATCCAACTCAGTTTTGGCGGTAAAGTGTCTTAACACGTCTGCGAACCTGTGCAAAGATAATTTTCTCGGCACCAATATCTTCTGCAGCCGTGGAGAGGTTGTTCAGCCAGGCCGGCAACCTACTTTCAAAAACGAGAAAGAGAATGTCACCGGCGGTCATGAAGAGATTAGTATACATCAGATGCCAGAAAATGTATATCACAATAATCAAGAAGCTGGGAATTGTAATTGAGCCAAAGGAAGTTGCGATAGTCATCAACAATGAGCCCATGTCCCTGTCATTCAAAGACGATAGTGATATCGAAGAGTTTATGAATGACAGTTTAAATAATATCTAGAGCTTTAGTATATAACGTTTAGTATATGAATAGATTTTCATTAGTAATCTACATCTACATAGCGGTTGCCTGTACATAATAGTCACTACTAGCCTTGAATGGCCGTTATAGACAAGATGTTCTAGGCCTTTGAAATATCCATGGATATCCTGGTTGTTGGATATCCACGCAAAAATGACATGGATATGGATATGGATGGGATTTTTCTCATCCACGGCAAGCCTGGAAAATCGGAATCAGCATACTCGATTACCCCAACGTAATTGATTACTTTTCCTATATCGTAACAGAAGGATATTTTATTCCCTATATAATATACGCAGATCTTCTTCCCCTATTACTTTAATACAAGATGGAAATATAGATATGTGTACGTAAACAAATGATTAGGTATCACAGTGTGCCAAAATTGCCATAATGGCGTATTAGGGTAACCATTACAACTAGACATGTTTTATGTGGTCTATATAGTAACTCGACACCGTAAATTTCAAAAATTTCATTAAAATTTTCCGTAGTATTACCACTATTGGGAATATGACGTCATTTCGGTGATTTCATTATTTGTAACATTCATGGTTCAATAATATTATTTGTAATTTCTATTATTGAATTAATGGTATAAAGTCAAGCTTCCTATTAGAAAGATTATAGCATATATAATAAGCTATTATATAATAATGAACCAGGGGTGTAGTTTTTCCCTTTACTACATATTGAGGGGATTATACCTTGTGGAAAAACTGTTACTAAATATATAAACTCAATCTCTAATATTCTTTAATTAATTATCATTCTCCAACACTATGCTATTATATAAGATATCTTGGGGGCTATTTGGGTCATTTGCACTAGAATTCCTCGTTTTGGTGGATGTAAAACGATTCTGCACTAATAGGGGATCACTACAACACAGAAGGCGAACTAGAATATCTCGTACATTGTCAGAGAATGATGTTTTTCTGGCAAGATTTTCCCGATACCGCCTCACGAACTTATTACAAGCTTCTAAACATTCTTCTGATAGATTCTGTAATCCCCTGCCATTATTATATTCTCCAATAATCTTGAAAGAATGGGAAAGTAGCTTGTGTAAAGAGGGGGGGGTGACGTTCGCCCATGGAAACTGAACTAAGATGTATTCATACGTTTCTTTACACAATTCTTCCATTTTGCTACAATTAATTAAGTTACCGCTGTTCACAAGTCGTAACACCACAGATAGATTAGTCTGGATCTTCTCTAATAAGAGTTTATCTGATGGATTAATCGAGGTAGTCGCCCATTTTTAAAAGTCTCGCTTATCCAAAAAGCAATCACGTACGATGTCCCCAGTAGTTGATGTACCGCCCTGACTTGAAGGAATATCCACACTGAAACTACACTTCTCTAGAAGAATTGCTCGAATCCGCCTCATAGATGCATTTACTTTGTCATTAGATGGTGACCATACCTTGTGACCCGCATCAAGATGGTATATTAATAACATATACCACCGGAATACACATAGGTAGGCATGCAAAGGGGAGGCAGCAATTATATTGATGTCAGATGTGGGTTTGTGAGTTATGCCCAAGCGTTGTTTGGATGGGAGTTTGAGGAAGTGATCCTCATTAACATCATCAAAGAGTTGCCAAGCATCGCTAATTAACCTGTTTATGGGGAATCCAGAACGAACCCAGTCAATGCTTTTAATTTCTTCGTCAGATGCAGTACATAGATGACGAGAAGCTCCTCCAGCACCATCTAACAGTCCAGCCATTTTTGGTGCCAAAGAGAGAACGGACAATATCAACTTGTACATGTCCTCCTGTTAGGAATAATCCGTTCACCAATATTCGGTCGGTTTGGGGATTGAAAATTTTATCCATAATAAAATGAACATTATTATAATCCTCTTTCAATGCCATCAACGTAACCGGTCTGAAACAAAAGGGGGAGTTAGGAGAATGGTTGTAGAAGACATCGTTTCCAAGTGTATCTGCTATTGATAATATTTTGAATCCAAATAAGATGAAACATTTAGTACTAAAGACAGGGTTATTATTTTGTTGGTTATAGGTGCGATGAGACCCGGAACCATCTAATCCATCTGATATCTTAACTGTGAGTGGATATTGTGAAATAGAAATTGGCACTAAGGTTGAAATCAAGCGTTCGACTGTAAGCTTTAGTATCGAATGATAGGAGATACAAGTTCCAATTGAGAAACCTTCAGGATCATGGACTATCTCAATCTCATCAATCAAAGTTATTTCTCTACGATATCTGGAGACAAGCTCATAGGATGGTAATTTAACTTGAAATTCAAGGACTTTTTTTAATTTTTATATTTGCTCGCTCCAATCTCTAAACAGTCCAACAGAAAGGCAGATTTATCGATTGGCGCTTTGTGCAAGATTCCACTAAAAGAACCCTTGTTGATGATCTCCTTACACACTTGTGAAGTATCTCGATCGTAAGAATTGTTAGATATTAATTCTAAAGCCAGAGCAGCTAGTTGTTTAGGCTCGACATTTTCTCTTTCAGCTAAGAAATGAATATAGTCTAAAAGAATGCTCAGTCTAGATCTGGAAGTTTGAAGATTGCAATCAAGTAAATGCTTTCTGGAATCATGGACAATTTCTTCAGAGAAATTTCGACTTTCAGAAATAGAAACTTTACGAAAAGGTTCTAATCCAGGATCGAGTGAAATTCTCTTCTTTCTCGGAATGGAAATGGATAGAGGTGCAGTATATGAATGGGAAAAGGTCAAATTCTCCCAGGTCTCAAGATCAGTCTTCTTCCGGTAATACTCTCTGGATGATTTAAGGGACTTGAACTTATATAGAATAGTATCATGTTCTTCCTGTGAAATATTATTATCATCAATAAGATACTGCGTAGTGGCTTTAGGGCTTTTCCCCATTGAAATATAGCTAACATATGCTTCTTTGTTGGTTACAACAGAGGCCATTATTCACTAGGAGCTATTATTAGACAGAAAAAGATCAAAATTATTTTCGTGCATCATCTAAATTTGCATGAGGGCAAGAATATATAGAATTTACTTGAATTTCAAAAAAATCCTAAAAATACATTTTTCCGATTTTTTGTCTGGTCCAAGCATTGATGTACTCAAAAATATATTTGTGCACCCCGGTGCACGTCTGAAAATTGGTGTATAATTTCAAAAAAGTAAGCACTATAAGCGATTAACAATAAATTATCGTCCTCTTTTGTCACCTGATAGATGCAGCACTCCAAACACTATATTAAAACTAAAATATTTCACTCCAGGCCTTTAAAACTAGACAGCCAACAAAATTTTTTGGAAACAATGATACTTGTAATAATTGCATAAACTGATCTAATATAAGAAATACGTCAAATTGATGATTAACTACAAACGTTATACAGTATATATTTGGAAGAAAATCGTTGCTAAGGTAGTTAGGTATTTACTCTTGAGGTTAGCTATTCAAAATAATCTAAAATATGCTTACTTTAGCTCGCTGTAATCGAAATTCCTATGGGTCATACATACAGTCGTCAATATTTTCCTACTAATTCGACGATGGAGATTCATAAAACGTAGTTAAATTCGTAATTGAAATTTTGCCTAATACGCCATATCGCACACTGTGGGTATGCAAATCGTGATAAATTTAACTTACATACATAGTACATACACTGAGGTAAAGGGAAATAGAATATAATCTTAATAAATTTTATGATTTCTTATCACGACTGTACTGCAAATTTTAGAGTATATTTCTTACAACGTAGTTAAACACTCTTATACTACAGATATATTCATTTCTTTATTCTAAAGTTAAAATTGAGAATTCTCGGAGTGCATAATCATTTCATTATTGATTAAGGAAGATAGTTAGATATGGTCGGTTTTGTGAACTTACAAGGGACCAAAAATGTTTACATGAGGAGATATTTCGTATTAGGGAACTGAATTTAATCAATGACTTTGATCTCGAAAAACTTCCCATGGCTTTGTTGGCTTTTGATACAGTATATTGGATATAGAGCTAGTGATACTTTACTTCCTTCGTAATTAACCCTGCTGCAAATTTCCAAACAAACTTATTGGATATAGTGTTAATGACAGTTCTACAAAACATTCGATTTTAATTGAAAGAACAAAATTGTCCAAACCTAAAATGCAAAGCCATTTGTTCAATACAAAAAACGATGATCTACTTAAGAATACGAATCCATCTAGCACATATCTAGTTGCATTGCATCAAATTTCGTTAGAAAATTAATGAATTTGGGTTATTCCAAAACAATAGTGACCCCTACCAAAGCGTACTAAATAAATAAGCCCGCATACAATCTACAATACGGAAATTGTATTTGAACATTTCTAAACAGAAAATTCTACATTTATAATGCTATTATATAGTATAATGATTACCAACAAGCTAAACCTATCCGTTTAACATTACCTGTACACTTACCTCTCCTCTTCTTTCTGGAACTACTTACTGACCATGTCAAGGCATTAGCTAATGAGGAACACACTCTACTCAATCTTTGACAGTTAGCTATTCTGTCTGTAGGTGAAATCTGATCGATCAGCTGATTGGTTTCTTCATAATGAAATCTGATAATTCAGTTGGGAAACGCACATTTGGTTGCCTAGATATTACGTTGCCAATTACGTATCCAATAGTCAAGAATTTTAATGAAAGTAAATTTACTGTGCTTTGAAGTCTTTGGCACTTCACCAGTCTCCCATCTGACTAGAGTTGCCTCCTGTAGAGATTGCTCACGTTGCAGGTGCATTAAGAGCTTTACAAAACTTGGGTGTGAACAAGTGATTCCTGATCTAAAGGCATTATGCCATCTTTCGACTGAAGTGTTTGTTCGGAGTAATCTGGATCTTACTCGTGTAAACATATTCCAAATTCGAATTGGAAAGCGTGGTATTCGCCTACTTTGATCTTCACGTCTCTTCCCGATGTAATTAACTTCAAAATATTCAGCTACCTCTTTACCTGATTCCTGGAAATTACCCATCAATATTATGAAGCAATCAATTACTTCAAATTCCAGCACAAAAGCTAGACTTGCTAGCATCATTTTTATTGCAAATTCCTCATCTTCGAGATTAGTGTAGCCAACCCTCTCGACTGTATTTAACGATAAATGCTCTGCGACAGATGAAAAAAAAACAACCAGATATAACAGCTAAGAATTTTTCTTCTAGAGCATTAATTGGAGCTTTTTCGAAATCTACCATAATGGGTGACGGATCTAATTCAGGTTCGATCTCTTTTAATTTTTTGAGTAGTTCATCGTATGTAGATTGAAGCTTGTTGACATCAGTGCATATATGCATGGAATGATGTGTCCATCTTTCTCGCAATGAATTGTGTATAACTGGAAAATTGAATGGGAACAACTCGGAATGTACCATCTGGATACCAATTACTTGTGTCCCGTAAAAGATTGAGCATTTGATGAGTGCCAAATACTAGCAGTCTGTTGGTCTCATGTATGCCTGAATCATATAGCAAGAACTGCTGTCCTTTTGAGATTAATTTATATTTTTCAGGGATTATAATTTCTGTAGCCGTAGCAGAGTTATCAAAATTCTCACCACTCGATCTGGTACGACGGATTGTTCGTTGTATTGAATTAAACTTTGGTAGTGCTGCTATAGTTGACTCATTCATTGATCCTAATCCACTAGCAAGTATGGACCTGGTGCTGGTTTCAAAATTCAATGCGCGCTCTTTCATTTGAGTGATAACT
Source organism: Oopsacas minuta (assembly GCA_024704765.1). Taxonomy (NCBI): domain Eukaryota; kingdom Metazoa; phylum Porifera; class Hexactinellida; order Lyssacinosida; family Leucopsacidae; genus Oopsacas; species Oopsacas minuta. Next base: position 72,418 of record JAKMXF010000007.1, on the reverse strand, counting down.
TTAATCATCTCACCTCGCACAGGATTTGGTCCATGGGTGGGAGATGAGTGGATATCAGATCTGCTCTCAGGTTTTATCACAACTCCCTCTTTGGTAGAAATACGGGCTTTACAGGTTGCACGTTTTCACAGAGCCAATGTAAGTAGGGATAACAAGACTTAGTTAGAGGATACAAAAAACCATCTATGTAAGCCTTTTCTTTGCCTCTACTAGATTTCAGAATTTCAATCACAACATTTGGAGTGGCCATGGAAATTGTAGTGCATATAAAATTCCATGTGCTACGTTCTATTTATACAATGTAATCAATTTAAGCAATTTGATACCTTAGAACAAAATTAATTTGTTCCGAAAAAGAACAATAACCTGCTAACAATAGGCTAGGTGTAATAGTAATAACTGTTTTTTGAAATCTAATACCAATGTTATGAAATCAACCCGACAATATGAAAAGGAGGAATCTTCCTTCAAGAAATGTCCAGGGAACAAAATGTCCAGGGAACAAAATGTCCAAGGAACAAAATGTCCAGGGAACAAAATGTCCAAGGAACGAAATGTCCAGGGAACAAAATGTCCAGGGAACAAAATGTCCGCTAATCAATTCAGTTGTATCTTTAGCTAAGAGCTGACGATGAGGTAATGCTAGAGCTAGCATAGTCTGACAAAAGTTGATAGTTTAGCTGTGTAGAATGTATGGAGTTGTGTAATAAAAGTATATGTAGGAAGGGAGTAGAATTAGAAGATAGGAGAATACACTGTAAAATGTCTTCACATTTTCTGGTTTGGAATTTGTAGCTATTGGTATTAATTGCTTGCATCAGAGTTGGTATTAGATTGCAGGTTATGAGAGGAGCAAACTCAATAAGTTTCAAGAAAGGTAGATTCCACTGATAACCGTGTTTCTTCTCTGCGAAATAATTCAAACATTCTGCCACAATATCAGTTAACTCAACAGAACATTCTGCTAGTATATCACTTCTTCTCATTGCTTTAAGGATAATACCAACTCCGCTAGTGAGTAGCTTAGCTAGTACCAAGCTAGGAGCAGATACAGCTAGATGGAATTCTCTCTTAAGAACAACACACATTAACTCTGTACTAACATCTAACTCGCATTTAGATGTACACAATTTCTTAGAGAATAGAGATACTAGTTTAGAATAGAATTCCTCAAGTTTGTCATAATTCAATGAGAGGATGAGACATTCAGAAGCAGGTACCACGAGGTAGATCAACAGAGGACTGTCTGTCTGTTTCTCAATATACATTTGTATCAAGGATAGCACCCGAATACGGAAATGGAGATGAATTATGTCTCTATCTCTCTCCAATCTCTCCGGATTATCATTTTTCTTCTGATGAAACTACTCAGAGAGAGCAATGCCACTTCCTTTCAATCTCTCCTCATCTTCGTCCATGTCAAGTGATTCAGCATCTGATCCCTGCTCTACCTCACCCAAACAGAAGGTCCCGCATCTCTACACTCATGTTTGTATTGTTATCTGTATCTTCGTTATCAGATTCTAGAGATTCAGAATTATTCGAATTTTTGTCAGAATCTGTATTTTCATCGTCTTGTGTCTGTTCTGTCAAATGCAGTCAATTAGCAGGAAAATAGCATCACGTGTTACCTGTGGTATAATTCTACGGAACAACATATCCGATATAGTACGAGACAGATGTGTGTTATGTGAAAGAGTTCTGATAATAAACTCTGTTAAACTACTCGTGCGGTCATTAAATATTGTATTATAAGTCAGTAGTAGTATGTGTAGACTGTTCTTTGTGTTATTGCTAGAATCTGTGAGTAGCAGTAGAGAGTAGTAGTGAATACAAGAGAGTAGGTCAGATTGATATCTACTCACTTCTCCTGCTTCTAACTCTCTCTACAGCTCCATAGTGAGAGGGTACACTGATTTGAGCAGATCTATCATCTCAGTATCTTTAGTGTCTGACGTAATTAGGTCTGTCAAGCATTGATAGAATCCATTTGACTGCAAATCCTAATTGTGAGGAGTAAGCTAGTTTTCTAGTATCCTCAGTCAGAAACTCTGTTAAGAATAGAAATAAGACTTCTCTACATCTAGCTCTTACATCCTGATGCAGCTCTATCTCTAACTCTATCCTAGCAGGATGAAATGATTTATTGCTTTTAGTAGAACAAAGAATGAGTGAGTTGTAAGAAATTTAATGAAAGCCTCTTCAGTGAGTGACATCATGTAATCTCCCTTCAGTTAACACAACTGCAGAACCGGGGATTGTGTGTAGTCCTGGAGGCTAGGAGGGGAGTAAATAACTTAGAGGGCCGTGAAGATACAGGAGGGTAAGGGATGAGAATATTCCTTCAAGAAAATACTCAAACAGAGATTGAATGAATATAAGTGTATCTTCACTTCGAATATATATATATCAGTGCTCTCTGCTTGATACTCCTTATAGAAAATTGATATATTCTGAGGTGAAAATAAGCACAGTTCTAATGATATAATAGTTATAGGAGATATCAGTCTGTTGTGAATGAGAATGAACAGGAGCGTAGCCAGGGGGTGAAGGGGGGTGCGCAAGTACCCCCCTTTTGAGCCAATGACTTCATGGTTGGTATTCACTTTTCTTAACCCGAAACCTTGCATATTTCTTGTGTGAATTAAAAGTAGTTATTTCTATGACAACCCCATTAGGCATTAGTATATGTTCATCGATGCTCGTGTGAGAGGTCTACATCTGCTCTCAGACGACGACTAAACACTTACTTGCGATATACGCAGACTGAAGAACGACTCAGTGCCTATGCTTTGATTACTATGAATTATGAAACTCAGCTAAATGTAGATGAAATTTGTAGGCTTTTCATTTCAAAACATCCAAGGAAAATAGAATAAGCAAGCCTACTATTTTAATATTGTTTTATATATTACTAATATTGTAAATATTCAACTTAATACTACTACTAGAATTGAATACTAAATACAATAAAATTGATTATTTGTCCGATAGCAAACTCATTTATTGAAAGGAATATTCTGGGAGGTACCTGATTAACACCCCCCTTTTCAAACGTCTGGCGACGCCCCCTGTAGAATATCTTATTTAGAGTGTTAATACCTTTCGTGTGTAAGTGCTCTTTGTCTGTCTGAACAGCTGGTCTGAATAGTAACACTATTGAGGGGGAAAGGATTGAAAATATGTGAAATAGGAGAATTACATTTTATTGAGGATAGAATAAATCAAATGTCATACACTTCCGTTTAAGATCCATTTCAAATATCCCTTCTTCTACCAACATCTTCCAGAAAGACTGGAACATCTCTGTTTTCAAGAAATACTCATTAGAGAGAGTGATACAGGGGTCTACATACATACGAATTACTGACTGTAGGATTATATCAGTGATAGCAGAGAGGTGCTCTTCTGAATTCAATGGGGATATATGTACTCACGATTTAACCAGTTTGTTAGCATGTTTAACGCTAGAATAATTAATACAAAAGAGAATGGAATAGCTAAGCTTCTCAGGACTACACTCTTGTATAGTTGAACTAACTAGCTCTGTCAATCAATGAGAGGGCTAGTTTAATTTCTTGTTGTGTAAGACAAGATATCTGATCTATGATAAGCACGCGATTTTTCTATAGGGATCCCGCGTGAATAGAGGAAAGAGTGGTTTTAATACTTCCGTCTTGAGATTAGAATCAGTATCAGCGAAACCAACACACCGAGATATAGCAGAGATAGCTAGCAGTTGTCCTACTTTGTAACCCTTAGTTTCACTGTTCTTTGCATTAGGTGGAGTAATCAGATGTTTATCAATCATAGTATATCTTCATGAGGTTCGGTTCTCTACACCGTCTCTCCTACAATCTTCATTTATTAGAACAGAGCTGCTCAAAATGGTCAAAAATGTTGACATACATAAATTATATATAATTCTAGCAATTGATAAAATAAATGTAAATTTTGGGTGAATAAACGAAGTATAAAAAATGTCCAGCCGACAGACTGGTAGTGCAGCCCTGACCTTCCCGTATAGATACGGGAATGCACCAGACCCCGACTGATTTTGGGTTCCTGGATCTTAGAAATATTTCAGGTTAAATACAAAGCAACCTGTATTGACTCTCATGATATTCAACAATATTAGTCCCCTACTGTTCTTCTTATATCCTTGCAAATCCTATGATAAAGATTCTGAAAAATTATGATGCAATCCCATGTCTAACTTTGAATCGAATCTCTAGCATCAATTTGAGATATGTGCAGATAGGTGCGAAAATATGAGATTTGAAAATGTCAAAATTGGTATCTATACCCTGACAAACCGTTAAATAAAATTTGGATGGCCATAGCCTAGCATTCTAATACACTTAGGCACTGGCACAGCCTATAATTTGGTTACCATGGATAATATAATGTCAAATTTGATGGCCAGATTTTAGGCACCAATTTTACACTAGGATATTGTATAGTATAAATACATTACACTATATGTATATTCGTTTACTAACTTTTTTCTTAATTCATCAATTATACTTGTTGACTTACTACTTGAATACTAATTTATTACTGAAACGAAGATGCTTGTGTGGTGCCGGTGTCAGAGGGTCAGCTATCCCTCCGGACTCGTGGCACTAGGGTCAGATGTCCCCCCCTGACCTCTAACACTAGTGCCAGGAGTCCCTGGACATCTGGCCCTAGGGCGAGATGTTCCCCTTGGGGGCTCTTTCTATTAAATAATGGCTAGACTATCACTTACACCAAATATAAATCAGTATTTTTTGTAAAAATAGTCATATCAGGTCAGATGCCATACATAAAAAGGGCACTAAAAAACTGACGAGAAGTTAAATACTCAAGCATTTACATGGAAATACACTCAATCCCGACAAGATCGATGAGATACGTGAAATTGAAACCATTACACAGCCCAACAGAAATGAAAATAATCTTTGGTGCCTCAGATTTTAGGCCTATTTTGGAGTATACTTGATCTGCTGATTCCAAAACTACCATCAGTTTTGCTCCATCAGCTCTAGTTTTTGAGATAGATTATATTTCCTTAAATTCTGACTCGCCTTTATTGTGGGACTCAATTTGGAATTTTACCCTAACTATTCCATGTTCTTTAGTAAATCATAACAATTTTGTGCCTGACTCAAGTCTTGAAATATAGTATCTTTCATTTATTCATGCATGCTTAATAGTTATGGATATAATTCATGTTATCATTTATTATTGAACTCCATTTCAAATACTAAGTAGATATTATTGTATTACATGGCTTCGTTCACGAAGAAGTTGTTTAAATAACCCAGATGTATTCTGCTCTACTCGTGGTAGCTATACTATGAGAGGAACATAGCAAACCTATTTCTGACTTTGTTAAGAAGGCACATCTTGCTTTTTTGGAGTCAAGCTTGGATACCAAGATGAACTATGGGCCCTCACATAGTATGTAAAACTTGTACGGAGCATCTGCGGCAAGGACAGTTTGTAAGAGAAGAAGTCTGAAGTTGGTATATCAATGGTTTGGAGGGAGCCAAAAAACCATTATGATGATTGTTACTTCTGTATTGTGAACATCCAGGGCAACAATTGTAAGAATATGAGCAATTGGACATATCCTGACGTAGAGCATGTAGTAGATTTTACCTTTATTGAGCATCTTGTTCAGAATTATAGTTTTGGAGCAATAAGTTATCAAAGTTGTCGACATGATGGCACGCGACACTTTAAAAGTTTAAATCGAGTTGTGCCCTTCGTTATACAAAGCGAACTTACTAAAGAAAATTTTGGATCAGGGATAAGTCCGAAGTCCAGCGTAATCATACAGGCAATTGTCAGAATCTGGTCAAGAAGAATCATGTACAGGTTTCAGATGTTTAGTTTGCATTACTGGCACAGCCCCACTACATGACATTAGCAGTGGAGTAAGACCGTTGAAACATGTCAGAGTTAAGGAAATTCAAATCAAAGCAAGTTACACGCCTGCCGAATAAATAGATAGCTGGGCTACGGGCCGGAATGTGGTAACTACACGGCGGTTATTGTGTAAGCCAGAGTTACACGCGGGCTGATCCAGCCTGCAGTATAATATTGTTAGCGAGCTCTGCGGGCCGAAAACCTAGGTAGGACTCTCCGCAATGACAACTGATACGGGATCTTTGTAATTGTTACGAGGTAACAATTAAGGAATTACTTACCTAAATGGAACTTTGTTACAGCAGTTTATATAAGTCTTCATTTATTTGGGTTTGCAGAAACTCACCCCATAAAATGACATAAATGGTTTACATAGTGGGGTTGTGGCAATTGTCATTATACGGATTCTAACGGCCAAATATTTAGTTGCGGGCCGGATTAACTTAAAATCGCGTGCCGCGGTAATATTTTCGGCCAGCGTGCAAATACCTAAATTCAAGTCATAAAGCAACCTAGCTCTAAGCGGTTTACAGATATTTAAACATAAAAATAATAATTTCAATATAATAACAGAATCACTAGTTACAGAAAAGCTATTTTCTCGTTTAGCTGAACTTCAAATTCATCCAGTACCTGTACAGGAGCTTTAATACGCTGTGTAGAGGATAGTCTACCAGTGCCAGGTCTGCTTGCGTGACTAGTACTAGATGACAAGCTGTAAGCTGAAGAACTCCTACAGAGTGGTTTCTTGTTTGGAGGACGTATCTTCCACTTAACGAGTCCTAACATACTACCTTTGCTTCCAGCTGACTTAACAATTTTATTACAAGCTATATAGGATAACATCACCAGCTTTACAACTGTATTTAGTAGATTCTTAGAAGATATAACAATGGAGCTCAGACTATCAGTATTGTGTTTAATACGATTCAAATCCTTATACACTTTACTTGTCATTTTAATTTGATGTGAGTACAGTTTAGTTTCACCCAAATAAGCTTGTAGATCCTTGATAGAATTCTCTTCATTACAGTTTTCAATAATATTAGTTATAAGAGATTCTAACTGCTGACTAGAAGTAGCTAGCTTGTTAGCAGTTTGTATTAGGTCGTAAGGTTTGTGAATAGGTCCCTCGCTCTTAGTAAAGTCTGATATATCCATCATCATGACACACATATCTTTAGCTAAGAATATGACGTCATTCTCTGTCTCGTCCCATTTACTCACTGCAGATTCTAGTTTAACTTGGTGAATGTGGAACTCCTGTCTGGCAGATTCTAAGCGGTGCTTCTCAGGAGGAGGCAAGCTGTTCAGAATAATTTGTACTTCTGTATCTCTGCCACGAGGGGGAGGAGTCCTGGAGCGAGATACCCGTCTATAAGACGTTCTCCTCATCTCATTATTATTATCCTGTATTGCTATGGTATTTTGTTGAGAAATATCATGAATACGTTCACACACACTCAACTCACTTTCTTCACTCATTAACCCTACCAATATATTCTTAATGGAAGTAACAATCCCAAATATTTTGTCAGTAATCTCCTTATAAGATTCGATATTCTCATAACTAGATCTGCTATCAGATAGACTTAATTCAATAAAATTCATTTCTTCGTCAAACTTGTACAACTCTCCTCTCAGCACTGAGATCAGCGAGTTAACATTCTGCTGAATATACAATTCCATGTCAACATCTCCATCTGTCAGGAATCCTTCTATAATACAGAGGATACGAGAGCACACAGTTTGAATACCAGACCTACAAACAGCTACAATACTGACGTCACACTTCTCAACAGCTGCGACACTATTAGCCAGGTGCTGCTGTAGATGTAACTCTACTACAGATAGGAAATCACTCAGTGATACCACAGAGTCTAATGAGTCAAGTAGCAGAGTCAGCTCCTGCTGCCATAACTGTGTGACAGCCTCAAAGCAGTTCCATGCTGCTCGAGAGTTTTGACGCTGCCAACTAGATCTAGCTGCACTGGTCAGTTGTGTAGCTAATCGTGTCAGCTGATCAGTAGATAATCTGATGAGACGAGTACTCTGAGGGTCAGAGCATGAGGATGAGATGTTGTCTGATACCTGTAGGATCCGCTCCATCAATTGGAAGAATGAACTATAGAGTAATAGTAGTGTGAATAAATCTAAACAGAAAATCTATACTCTGTATATGTATCTTAATAAATTCAGTAAATGCTATCCATCTAGATACAATAGATAAATATAACTCACTCAAATGCCTCCTGAACCTTTAGGAAATCAACTGCTCTAACAGCAGTACGTATCTCCTGTAGAGGTTCTCTTAACTGAGAGTATAAATCCAGCAGAGCATCAAGATTAGACAGATCGATAGCATGACACAGACTCCCACACATTTCAGCTAAATCATTCCCATGAGACAGTAGATCACTGATCTTATCACTATTATCCAGGTACTGTTTAGTTTGTACACGAAACAGCTTAAGCATTCTGGAATGCTTGGGTCTGGTTGATACCAGCTCAGTGATGGAGTCAGATGTGTCAATGAGGTATCTGAGGATGTGTTGTATGTCTGCTGTCTGTTTAAGTGTAGTGCTATCTTCTGGGGGCATGAGTGTGAGAATTTGGAAAGAGGTTATCTGCTGGTAGAAAGCTCCTCCTGTTTCTAAGGTGAAGTCTGGAGGAACGTAGTTATCTCCCATAATCTATACAAATATGACTGTTATAAATCAAATACAGTGGAACCACGTTAATACGACACCAACGGAAGGTCAATATCTGCTCGCTGTATCCGGAGTAATACCTGTAGCCTGTACATATACACATTAGCGTCAAGTTCTAGGTAACAAATCAAACCAGGGGAGTCACCGAAATTTCTGGTACCTCTATGTGGTTTCACATAAATACAGTCTCCGTAACTAAACTTGGCGCCTATGCAGTATGCAGTATGCATATACGTATACATATGTAAGGATTCTAGGAGGCTAGGTTAATATATACTCACTTCTAGGGCATTTGTATTTGACGATCGGCGATCATTGTATAAACAGTGATCGAGTGTAAGATCGCAATCGTTTTTCCCGAAATTTTCGATCATATTTTCTATCTTTTTAGGCAGACAGAATTTGAAAATTTGTGAATCTAGACCCCAAAGTGTATATGAAGGTGGATGTACTCGTTTTCATGGCAATCGGATTGGTAGATTTCGCATGGCCGCCCGGACGGACGGACGGACTGCCGCAGGTAATATAGCCTCTCCCTATACGAGATGTTTATATATTTCAGAAATGTGATCGGAAAATGATCGTGATTGTGATTAATTTGGTGATCGACTATTTCCCTACTCGCTCTAATAACTCTGGAACACTATAATGCCACATACATTATAACCATTAATACGAACACGGTTAACAAGAAATTCTGGATAAAGTGTAAAATTTCAATCACTGACAAAGTAATAATCCTTTTAATTAAGTTGCTATAAAATACATGTTTACTACATACCCTGGCTATAATGTTAGAAGATTCTAGAATGACATCAAAAGAGAAGTCTCTGTTAATTCTAGCAGTCTCTATGTCTGGATGTCTCACGTAGCATTTACAGGAAGAGATTAACATAGCACAGCCAATAGTCAGTACTCTACGATGCCAAGACAAGCTTTCTACTAAACACGAGTTATCTTCACAGCAGTCTAAAGAGAATATAATAAACGTAATCCATGACAAATCTCACCGGACCAGTTTGGATGCCAAGACTGGTCCGGGCCAATTCTGGTGTGACAGTTACAATTTGAATAATTGATCCGGACAGTATATTACCTGGGTTACGGGGCGGATACCTTCGAGCTACTTAAAACGGTAAACAAGCATACCTAACTCATTCTGTCGTTGCTTGGCTAGTTTAGCTAGTCTGGCCATGACAGGAGTGAATTGAGTTATCTGTTGATACAACTCAGTGAGAGACACAACATCTCTTAAACTATCCAAACAACTTTCTATAGACTGAGTAGCTTCCTGTAACTTCCTTTCATCCACTTTATCTGCTACTGACAACACACATGCTACGTCATAAAGCAGAACACGTGCTACGTCACGCAGAGACGGTGACTTCTCAGTGTCTATACAGTGAGTAGGTGATGGTGGGATATTATCAGACATTAGTTGTGACAGCTGTTTAGCAGATGTTTTGAGTCTGTTCACAGCATTAAGCATCTTTCTTCGAACTTTCTTATCATTCTCATAAGCTATTATCTCAGCAGTATGTACTAGACTGCTAACAGCTTGATCTAGACTTTGTAGTAGTAGGGAGACGGATATATTATTCTGTTTCTTTGTACCGTCCAATTTGCATACGCTCTCTCTGGAACTGGGTGAAACAGATATCAGTTCCTCAATGAGAGGTGCTATGACTAACTCTACTCTTTGACTAAGGTTAGAGCGAGTACTGCAAGTGCTTGGGTTGCTGCCTAAACTACCAAATGAAGAGAATTCTTCACCATGGTAGAAGCTAAGTGACATATCTACTTAGTAATAAGACATCATAACTTGTACTTAATTCAAACAAAATTATTTTCCCCGTGACAGTTCGATTGTGGGGCAAGTGTTTAGGGAAGGGGAGGGGTGAAATGTTTTGGGCTAGTGTTTTTGGGAACCTCGATTCTGTACAATAAATTAATAGCGAGGCAGGATATAAATCCTCTGAGACAACAGAAAGTGCGTTATACCGAGCACAAGGAAAATATGGGCCAAGCAAGGAACCTATATGGAACTTTGGCCTTGAACCTACACAAACTGATCACTTTTGGCCTTGGCCTATTCAATGCATGGCTGGGCCTGATCACTTTACAATAGATCAAGCCAATGGCCTGAGAGCTATTTCACACCTTTGTAAGGGTTTAGGTGGGGGGGCCCTTTATCACTGGATTGATCCATATGCCGCTAGCGTTATCGTATCTAATGGTCCCCAATGGGTTAGTACTCCTAATAATTTTGGACTTCCAAAATTTACGGAACGGAATCGACAAATTTGACATTTGTTACACTTTTAGCCTTGTAAACTGGGGTGTAGTGTAGGGGAGCAGCTCCCCCACAAATTTTCAAAAAGATCCCGCGTAAAAATTGTGACTGATTGATACATTATCTTTATTTTTGATTATTCTACAAATTCTCTCTATTCTTTCGCAATATTATACTCATTGAACAACTAGGCTCCGGTCCCGAGTCGATGTGGGCAAGTGCCCACTCCAAAAATGGCTCTAGTTACGCCCATGATTGTATTGATCTTTGAACGGAAGTTGCTTGAGCTGTAACGATGAATACAGTGTAACTCAGATAAGAAGTACCACTTCTGGAAACAATATTAGTACTACCAATAAACATCCAAATATCCTTCCTATATAATTAGTACGTCAGATAATCCGTTTAAAAGAAATGTAAGTACTTACTAACTGAGAGTATGCATTATTAACGTAATATGAGCACCACCATACATAATCATAATATGTTTGTCCAAGTCGAAACAAAGCTTGCATATGAACCAAATTGTTGTATATTACCCTGTGTGAATGCTTACAAGTTACTAACATAATATACAGTCATATACAAAAATGTTTGTGGTTTAATAGGTGCTGTGTTGACCTAGCATATTCTGCAAGAAGGGAGTTACTGCATTCTGTCGGGTATAAAGGAAAGAATGAATTATAATTTGAATGTCCACTAAGTATAGATATCTCTCTTAAAAAATAGCATTTATGTTGCGGAATATAATAATAAAAGAGTTCAGTACTTGAACATAGACTTGACATTCAAATGTTTCATTACGGATATTTTGGTGCTAGAGATGTTATGGGTTGAAACTTAGAATAACATCTAATGAGGTAGTTGGGGAACAATTGCTAAATTTATCTAGTCTGCTGACTGCTGATTATATTTTCGTTTCTGATTGGAAGGGTCATTGTGTATGCGTGTTTTCACATGAAGAAGAGTTAATACACAAAATAGAAATAGAATAGAAGGAGAAATCTGGAGTTTTTTGAGTGCAGCGGGATTCTGGGAGTAGGCTTAGGTTCTTTATCCACCCAGTAAATTCTGACTAGCTTTGGAAACTTGATGAATAATAATAATCTATAAAAATTGAAACAAATACCTAAATGGGTTAAAATACGATCGATCATATGAGAGTTTCGTAGAAAATTACAAAAGAAATCTCCATACCCTTTAATTAATGAACCCATGAATAGTCGTAGAAACAAAATCTCTGTCATCGTTCGGTTCGAGCGATTTCAACCTTCATATAATCCCAAATTAGAGATATAGAGATGCCTTTCATCACGGAATAGACTTTGGCTTGAAGCTACAGCTGAAAGTTAACTCTATTATTGGGAAAATTACCATAAAATGTTCAAATACCATGCATAAAACCATTCAATACATCTTTTATGGTTTAGGGAGGTGGCCGGATCTCAGAGGTTGACAGAACTTTATGTACCAATTTTCGTGTTAATATGACTGGTAGATTATACAAGCCGGGACGAACGGACGGAAAGACCACATATCATCCATGCGATTAGGGCATCTCCTATATGCTACTCTAAAAAATAAGTTAGATAAATTGTTTCTAGTAAAACTCAAACGAGCCAAATGGAGAAATTCCTGACGGACAGTGTCATCGGCCGTCTTAGTGAGGGGAAGGGGTGTTCATCGTTCGTTTCTCCAATAGATTTTGGCGGGAGAAATAATTTTAATATGTATCAGTTATTAGTGTTTTCTGTGTAGATTTATTAAGAATATTTCAGGAGGAATCATTAGCTAGTAATTTTTACTCGTATAGCATATACAATGCAATTCATTTGGTTGCTTGCTGTGCGGCTTGCGAACACTTCGTGTCACCCTTGTATATCATTGTCTTTCTTACTGAATAAGAATTTCCCTAAAAATAGTGTCAGGTAGGCAGTATTAATGATTATAAACCACTACTCTAGGGTATCGAATAAGCTCCGATACCCTAGAGTACATTACTTGTACATTCAATTTAACCAATTGAATATAAGCCTACCAGGGCCATCGAGAGGTTGTTACCGTATTTATATGGTAATATAATTAAAGAGCATATCTTAAATAGTTAACGTGTTTTGACCATATATTGAAAAATGTATCCATCTACTCGCCATCTGTGGTAAATAATAGTTGTTAGTCCTGTATTACGAATTTCCCGATTATATTCAAATTACCAAATAAGGAAATTAAAATCGAATAAATATTTTCATTCAAAAATGGTCAACAAAATAAATATTCTTACTCTAAACCATATCATCGTTTTCGTCACCAGAAAAAGTGAATTGACTCAGTGTACTCTCTAGCTTTATCTCAGTGGTATAAGTGATAGGGTTGCTACCAGCATTAGACTGTTGTGGCAAGAAATTCCACTTATCCTCACTAGGATATAAATACCTTGTGAAGTCCCAAATGTTAGTATTCTGGTCACAAATACTCGTATTAGAAATAACTTCTAATTCATCGTCTGATAATGATAGAAATGGATTAGTATTCTTGTTGCTGAGTATAGCTTGAGGGAGAAATGGATTCGCTGGAAATGTGCTAACTTGACTGTAATCCAGGCTGGCAATATTCGATAGATTCTCATCAGTGATTAGCTTAGAAAAGTATTCAAAATGAGATTGATAAGTATCTGCGGTGTGGCTGTCACATAGCGGGTTAGATTGCAGTTCACATTGCATTGGTAGAATATTATCCGACCCAGCAGATAGAGCTATGGTCTGTACAGTACATGCTGTGAGTACATGGAAGAGATGATAGAATGCCTCTTCTACTGTGTTACCAACAACAACCAATCCCTGATTACGAATGAAGATAACTCTTGCCTCAGGAATGTGTAACCTAAGTGATTCAGCATCTGTGTACTCTATCTCTCCGATCACTAGATAGTCTTTGGAGAGTGGAAGCAGTCCGCAACTGATAGAAGCGATAGCGGCACATACAGGTGTGTTTACTGTGATCACACACTTATAACGATTTAGCAGGTGTTGATGCAGGTTTAGTGTACTGATATCTACGTTTTGGTCTGGTATTACTGAATCTGCATATAGTATCAACAGATTGGAAGCTTTAGCTTTAGAGAATAACATACCAAGTGGAGTGTATACAGTAGTGTCTGAGCCAATTCGAGCTGAACAGTCTGTCAAAGTAGGTTGGTACCAGCCGAAGTGATCAATCAATCTGCACAGCACAGTTAGCTTTACTGTTAACAGTCTCAGTTCTGAAGGTTGATCATTGAAGCGAGTTAGATCTCCAATGACGTCATTGGTATCTCGCTTAGTAAGGCTAGTTACATCTCCTATAAGAGGGGAAGAAACACCAGTAGTGGGAGATGAGAGATCGTTTCGTGTTGGGTTACTGAGTTTATGATTATCGGTCATTGATAATTTGTATGTTAACACCATACTTTCTAGACTTTTGCGGAAGTCACCACTCAATAGCTTCGAAACTTGGCGTCTATTAGAGATTTTAGAGAGCTCAGATTCATTTGTGCGATGCATTAGCCTCTCTCGTTGTCTACGTCATAGAAAAAATAAGATATCGAATTTACAGTCAAATATACATCGCTATCTATGTATTCTAGGCGTCCGAATAAACGGAGGGGGTGAAAAATCCCCAAAGTACAGAATTAATTGAATAAGGTACCAAAGAACTTACTACGATTGCATTATCTAAAATCGATGCATCTCAGTGGAGGCGGATAGTTTCAAAAAGTGGTCAGGCGACGTCGTACCTCCGATATTATACCTACGTTGGACCACGTTTAAATACTACAAAAACCGTGTAATGTTATAATACCCAACTGCTCCATCTAATATTAAAAGTGATCCAAAATAAGGAAAAATGCCAGTTTGAGTGGATATTGAGGTCTGGCTCGCTGCACCTGCCACACCGGTTGTGCCGCCCCTAATACTTACCAACTCCTTCTGACTGTTTGACTGGCTATTTTTCTCGAAATTTTGGATTTTCAAAGATTTCTCTAGTTTTCTTATGTTATATGCAATTTTATGAATTTTTCCCACTTTTCTGAGAAAAAAGGCATAAATTTCCAATATTTCCCCCTAGATGGTTGGCATGTGATGTACGGATATTCAATAGAATCCAGATAGTTCATGGACCCAACCGGCAAAATGATGTGGTTTTAGTGCATGCCCAACTGTAACTACTCAGTGCGCTGTTAGGGATGGTGCGCTAGTGCTACACCCGCAAGTAATGCGTAGGGTGACCAGCATGTTTAAGTCTAAATCCTCTACATTTGAGCATTTGTAACCAACAATTCTTGGACTTTCCTGGACATAATTTTTCAAAATCCTGGACAAGATCCAGTATACTATAACAGGGCCATAGGGAGCAAAAAATTATTGGTACGGCGAGGTACATTGTATTGGTGCGGCATTCATCACATCTGACCATTAATAATAATAATAATAGAAATTCTGAATTATAGGTGCGGCGCGTCGCACCGGCTCCTACGGCCCTGTATAATATTGGACAAGTTATGCATAAAACTATAAATGGATGTATAATTTTCTAATAGAAATAGCGTGAAACCTCATTTAACATTGTTGCCGCTTGTATTGATTGCCTGTCTCGATCTAAAATCCTGGACAATGGTAACCCTAGTAATGCGCCACTTGCAGTGTAATTGAATGCATTAATATTAGTTACTGGTGACACATAAACTTCCTCGGATCCAGATCCGTGTCACCTAACATCAAACGCTGGCGGCTCCACTGTACCACTAACAGGGCTATCGAGAGCGCGTTATCATAGCCTACTAAAGATAAGGCCTGATCGCTGAGGCAATATTCACTGGACCAGTGATAAAAAGAATGGATATGAATGCATAAATGCAGATTCATTGCGCTTGAAAAAATCGCACCAAACACAATATTTTGTTTCTAAGAATTGTTGTTCACTGTTTGAATTCTAGATGAACATTACTTGAATCTATATTATTAAATCTCAATTGTTGTTCGTTTGTCCGTTGTCAAGGAAAGGATTTACGGTATGCAATTTTAAAATTGTCGCATAACTTTGTATTAATCGTGTTTATCAAGGAAGTAAATAGAACTCAATAAAACTTCACTAAATATATCGAACATGTGGAATCCGATTTCACACTTTTAGATTAATCATATGCAAATTTATTGTTGTTTTTATGAATATAAAGTAAACAAATTAGCAAAATCTCAAAATTTACGTCGATACTTGCCCTCAATGGCTACAAAGGGGGTAGATCTTACAAAATAATTCAAAAACATATATGTCATAAATTCGTGAATTACATTGTTCTAAATATATCTATATTATAATACTCAAAGGGGCCGTCAATTGGGAGAATAATGAATACCTTGAGTCGCAATGCACTGAGTTCATCGCGAAGCGACGAGCCAAGAGCTTGTATTAGTTACAACACTATAGTTATTAAATTTGCAGGAGGCAGTCATAAACGGCTAACTAAATCTAATTGGTTTAGTCTGTGTGAAAATATTATATGGTGATGAAGAAAATTCAGCAAATGATCTATTTTATTAAATTAATTTTCTATTAAAGCTTGATCTGTGTGTTAAAGGTTAATTAATTAGTACGTGGAAGATGATAGAAGTGTTCCTAAGAAAATAAAATAAAAAGTATATAGTCAGTCTAGGGTGCATAATAGTTATCATATCTAGTGATATACCATTAAAATCAAATCGAGAATTTATATTAGATACATGATGGGGTTGTATTGGCATAAGAGAAGCATTGATCGAATTATTTTAAGGGAATTATATTTTACTACTGACCTCGCGATGCTATTAAAACACAGTAGAACGTAGCTAATCTGAACAAGGCCTAAAATATACTCCTAGATACTATAGTATTGTTTCAATGCATTTGACTATTCAGAACGAATTATTTTGCAATTGGAAAATGTACAAATTTGCAATTTTGTATCGATTATTACGAAATTAACTTTCCCTTGAAATGAAAAATAACCAAATCGGTGAAAGTGATAAAATAATTTCTATAAAATTTGTAATAAATTTGTTCGATTAATATGAAGTTTCTATATTAGGAACAAGATTTTAGTTCCTTGAGGTTCACAATGAGACAAGCCTGGGGATAAATATCCTTCATTAAACGAACTGAACTGAATTGAATAAAAAGTTGGGATTTGCTTTTATTCAGGTTATAACAAAAATTCACAATAACTGTGATTATAATTTTTGTGTATCACTATTCCACAAAAATTAAAATCACAACGGAAAAAATACATTACTGAATTAAACCCAAACCCAAATCATACCAGCATCATATCGGATAATTCAATTTCGCAATGGCATCATTAAAAGGTTGGGCTCATCAAAATAAGTAATAGAATATTCAATTACTGAACTCTAGGTAAAATTAATAGACGTTTATAAGGTAACACTTGCTACAAAAAAGAATTTCTGCCAACCAATCAATTGCTCAAAATAACAAGACTTTAGTCACAACGATGCTTAATAATTAAGGTGATTAAAAAATAATGACGAACAAACGTGTATCCAATTACTCAGAATGAATAAAATAATATTTCTTAAGAATTCGTTGGTCAAGATGTCTAAAATCACCGTCTGTGCCGTCATAAATTTACCAAATTAATCTTAGTAGATCATTGAAACTATATTATTCTATTAAATATCTATTTTAGCAAAGAAAGATAAAATCCAATTTTAATAATCTTGTTAGACATCTAAAAATGTCAAAATCGAATCCTACATCCCTGTTTACCCCTATTTAACAAATGGAAGCTAATCTCTAGGATAATTTTGAAATGTCCACCAAAAGGCAGTGGCGTATCCAGGGGGGATTTGGGTGTTCAAACACCCCTCTCACAACTGGCTTCCAAAAGGGATATGCTGTTTATAATTCGATTTTCCTTAATAAGCGCAAAGCTTTTGGAATCTTATTCACAGAATGCTATCCAATATTCACAATTATTTTTTCAACGAGTTTCCAGGCGATATTCCAGAAGAACCCAGATGACTAAGGTATTAGCAGACTAGATTTGTATTCACTAAATAGTATAAATACAATTATGTAACAACATTATCATGTTATCTAAACAGAAATATCTAAACAACTTTGGCACAACTGCACATATTACACTCCTCCTACTATGTGACAAGAATAGCTATACATCGACGTTTGAATTCTACCAAATTTGGCCTCTTAATCTCTAAAGGTGTGAACAGCAGAGTGAAAACATATATATACATAATATACTAAGTCAACCATTTTAGAACTTAACCACTATACTAATAATAGTATTAGTCGGCCAGTAATAATTGTATTTCTAAAACAAGTTTGGAATTAGGGACATTCATGCTAAATACGCTTAATGAAGTATTTGAAAACAATTGTAAGAAATATGCCAAGCATGTGCTTAAAATACAATATAATCATATTTGCCAATCGGTGTTTCGCCCATTTTACCGCTTAGTCAGGAATATTGAAGGGAACAAACACGCTGTGTTCTACATAGCTTCATAATACAGAATGTAGGGTATAACAAAATTGTCCAATGGTCCAGAAACTCTTCCATCTAATCCCATTATTAAAACTACATACCTTGTCAGTTTAAACCGATTACAGCGAAATTCCGTTTTAACGAATATATTAATATTATCCCCAATACTAGCTTACAAGTTGTGAACTATAGTTTTCCCCATAAGGTATTCTGCTTATAACGAAATGGAAGAAGTTACCGAGAAGATAGATATAATGAAGGTTCATAATACCTAGTTCATGGTTTTTCTATTTATCACATACAATATTATCAATAACCTAAAAGAATACATGGTGAAATTGAATTTTACATTTGTGTTCGCCTATCAGCAATTGCTCTAAAAATTATTAGAATATACGACTTACTAACAGGCTAGCAATGTAACAACAATCGATTTTGCATAAAGCAAAAACTAAATCAGGAGTGAGGAATAACTTTAACTGACGAGTCTAATATTTGTTAAGATATTTAAATAATTATCATGGAAATCTGGCAATGTGTCATGGATTTAAATTAGTTAGCAGGTAGCAATATGCATTTAAATTGTTAAAATAGCTCTGTTTAATGTTAGACCAGAAATAAATACACTATAAATTATGGTTATATATTTAATCAAACATTCGTTAGATATAAATTAAAATTATTATCAATATTACAGAGCTGGAAAGCTGAGATTGTTACTTCCGGAGATTAGTCGACAATCACAAACTCTTCGTACTCATATCCGTCTTCATCTGGGTAGCTCTCTTGTTTGCTGATGAGGTACTCCATATATTGCCTCAGTTCAACTACTTCATACGTCAGGGCAAACAGTTCGTTCTGCAGATCCAATTTCACTTCCTCAAGCTTCTTTGGATCTGTACGCATACGACTGTCCCTACGATATTTCGTCATCTTATTGCTCCTTCGTATTTCTTTTATTTCTCTCCTCTCACATTTTGGAATATTTCGAATTTTCAATATTTTATTCAAATCCTTGATATCCAAATGAGTGATTTCTTTTTCGGTAATGTATTTGATGTAGCTTGCCATTTTGCTTTGTTTCTTGAATGATTTTGTAACGAATTTGTAAAGAATTTATATTTATACAATCAGCCAAAATATTAAGTAGGTAGGATTGAATGTTGTACGATGAAACTAGCCTCAGGCAAGCATCAAGAGGATTCCAAAAACATTGTACAATAACAATACCATTTCAGGCCCTCTAAATTAAAACCTAGTGAAAAAATAGGTAAATTAAACAAATAATCATCTAGCGAATATTAACAATTACTGGATAGAAATAAATAACATAGTTCGAGCAATAAAAAATATATTTAATAATTAACCGATTACTGCAGAAGTATTACGTTCGTACAAAAAGAACACTAAAATTTTACCTTTGTTTTAACCCTAATCGAGATTTTATGACCTTTATGACGTCATAAAATCACACATTTTCCCTGCCTTCTTCGGTGAATGATGAATTCGTAATTTAAAATTGTTTTGATTAAATCTAGTTGAATATTCTTCTTAGATAAATACAATTTTAGTGAAATTATATTCATAATGTTCGTAGGTCGATTGTAAAAAGAATAGAAACGATTACTCTCCTATAATATAAAATTATTATTTTTCTAAATTCTATAATTTTTGATAATTAATTATGGGCTTGACCCAATGCGCTGCGAGTATCAAAAATATTCGAAAATTATTCACGAATAATAGACATCTAGTGAGTAGCCTAATGGAAACAAATATGTACATTTTCTAAGGCTTTAAGCTCGTAGGCAAAGGGCATGTTAAAAAGGTATATGAAATTAAAATGCACACACAATGTTGTAAGTCCAGGAAAATTGGATAATTCCGTAATTCCAATATCATGCAGATCGAATAATTAATTAAATCCTATTGATGGAAGATGCATGGAAATTCTGTGAATAATTAAGAAGCGTAAAATGAGTAATAATAGAGGTATTAAAACCTACTTTGAGCATAAATAAAGCATCGTTATTGTGAGATTAATTATTTTACTAAGAGACAATATTATAACTAGGGCACCATGATATATTAATAATTGGTCCAAGGCCAAGGACTGTTCATCTCATGATAGCTCATTTTCCTCCGATCATTACATGAGGCTGCTGTAGAAAACCGCATATGTGTGATACATGCATACCATGTTCCTTGCCACATATTTTCAAAGTTCATAACAAAGTCAAAATTCTTTTCATAACCACATTGTGACCGAGAACGACTTAGGATCCCCTGAGATAACGGATCTATTGTTTGGATCTGTATGGATCATTTCTAATTACGGCATTTTAATTAATTAATACAGACCATTTGATATACTGTCTGCTCCACCCACCATTTAACTTAATAATCTATCAAATTATACTTCTTTATACGTACAGGTTAGCTGAATACGAATTACACTGGGCAACATCAAATTTATTCCTCAAATGAAAATATATTACCTAGACTAACTTTGGGATGTTGATTCCAAATCTGAAATCAGAATTGATCTATCACGTCAGGATTTCAAGATATGAAAATTCACGAAATTCGGATTTTGCATTGATTGGCACTATATTATAAGGTACTATACAGTACAAGTTAGGCCTATTGTACAATTTTCTTTCCCAGCGAATTGTTGGTCAACAATGCATATTATGTACGGTTAATATTAACATTATTTTGTAAATGTAATGTTCTATCTTTTGACAATTAATGCATTCTTGAGTGTCCTTGGCCATGGCTATAAGGAGGGGTTATTTAGCCTACTTGCGGGTGGATTGTAGACTGTATCGATAAACCAACAACATTACTGTTTTGCAGAATTTTTAGTTTGTAACTGATTGTGTATTTAAGCTTTTTGTTTACAATGAATACGAGCAGAAGACAATGCACGAACCACCCAGATAACTTCTGCTATATTTGTGGAAAATTTACGCCGAAGCCCCAGCGAAGAAATATTGCCAATCGTGTCAAGATTGGCTACAAGTATTACTTTGGTTGCAAAGTTGGTGACCAAGACAAGAACTGGGCACCTCACATCTGCTGTACCGTCTGCTATGCCAGTCTAATCCAATGGCTTAATGGAAGGAGGAAATCCATGCCATTTGCGGTACCTATGATTTGGCGAGAACCTAAAAACCATACGTCGGATTGTTATTTTTGTACAACAAATATTGCTGGATTTTCGACCTCTATACCGTGATGGAATCGCGATATAGAGGTCGATTTAACCCAAACATGATGGGGGACAACTGCTGGTTTCTCCAGCGTGAAACTGACACTGAACATGCTCGAAAGAGCAAGTGTATAAAGCACTTTTGAGAGGATACAATGTTATTTTTGTCTGGTTTAATCATCCTGGGTTGTGTTAAATTGTGCAAAATGATAATTCTGTTATTTTCACTAGCAATTACTGTGTTTATTACATGTAATGTTTTGTTCTGCACAGCCAAAATTAGCCAAAATGACAATTACGGGTTGTTGTGTGCATATGTCATATCTCAAAAACGTGACGTGTTAGAAAAAATCTAAGGCCAGATTTGGATTCAGCATGGCCATATTAGTCTAGGTAAACTTGAAACGAGCAAGGAATAAAAAATAAGTTGTAAAATGTTGTCCAGTGTTATTTATCTCAACGAATATTTTTGCAAATTAATACCATATATAGTCCTCTAAGTTCTAACTGTATTTACTGGTTATCATTATTTATAATTCAATGATTTATTAAATACTTGATTTAATTAATCTAATGGCATGTCAATATGAATCTTTGTCTCTACAAGAATGGGTTGATTTTGAAGTTCAATGGGAGAACTGGCAGTTACGTACATATTCAGCTGTTAAATATATTGGGAAATGAGCATTCAGGTCTGTCTGCCAAGCATTTGATTCTAAAACAAATAGAAAAGTTGCTATAAAGTGTTGCACAATGATGTTGTTATATGCTGATAGAGCTTTATCATTCTTACAGAATTATCTCTTCTATCTCATTTCAACCATAAAAATGTTGTGAATATTCTCGATATATTAATGTTTCCATTTTCGCAAAATATCCCTGATTATTCTATCAGTATTTATATGGTTCTTGAACTTTGTCACCGAACGCTATATGAACTCATTAAATCCAATCCTCTGACCGGATGTCAAATCAATCTTATATTTCTCAAACTTTCCAGGGGTTACGGCACATACATTCTGCTGGTGCAGAGTTGCACGCGGGCTGTGCGGGCCAAGCCAAAACTTCCGCGGGCCTTGTGGGCCGGGTTTCCACTCTTCTTCAACTGATGCGTCGAAAGTTTTAACTCAAATGATAAATATTTTGGAAATTAATGAATTTGATTGATTGATAACATCCAAGATAAGCGTTTATATGAAATCGCTAAAACTTGTAAATGAGTGCAGAAAAATCCATAATTAAACTAGTCAATTCTTGTAGCAAAGATTTGATTAGCTTTTTAGAACATTTACTCTGTTTTGATGCAAAAATCTGTCCTTCAGCTAAACTAGCTTTTGGAACATTAACTTTGGAAATATTTCCCAACTAACTATTTTATAGTTTGCCCTGTCTACAACGGTTATGTCAAGGAAATTAATGTTTCTATTGCAAATTTGATGAAGTTAATCTTTCAAAGTATTGACAATTTTGATGATAAGTGATTTGAATATTTAGGTTACAAGGACATCTTTTGGCACGTTAGTAAAGATGTTTTATCTCTCTGGTGGATGCGTATTGATGTCATTTCATTATCTATTGTTGCACTATTTTAGAGAGTCACTGTACTATTGAAATATTTCATTTATAACCAGGACAATTTATTGTAGAACATAAGACGGCCGATTGACCTGCTAGTTTATTTATTAATTGAGCAATTATGGTTATAATTCACGAAGTAAAAGTTCTTAAGAATTAGCAATTAGGAATAGGGCATAATAAAGCTAAGTTTGTTTATTAAGATAACTAGATCAAATGGTTAGTAGCAAATTAGCATTATGCATATAATAAATACCACTTAGAGCATGCTTAAAGTAGTAATTGAGCATGCTTAAAGTATGTAGTATCATAAAATTCCAAATGTAGTATTTCTTCCTCCCATAGCTCAACCACTTTCATCTTAAGGATGAGTAACTCCTTTTGGAGTTGATTCCTTTCTTTTTCTAGAGCAGACACTGTAGACAGATATTCATGTCACATCAAGATACTATTATATTGCCTCTCACACTGAATATTATACCAAGGGTCAATAAGAAAAAGATTCTAAAAGATGGAGAAGGGATACAAAGCCAGGATCTATGGCATCTGTATTAATGTCATGAAATTATTACTACATGTATATAAATGTAAATGTCATTTTCGTTAAATCAAATAATCATAATAGCATAGAGGGGTAGTATCATGTCAGTGTTGTCTGTACTCTGAAATTCAACGTGCATCTTCTAATTACTTCCCAAGTCTTTTACAAGTGATATAAACTTAAAACTAAAACAATTGGGTGTTGTTTACGGGATTGACTAACCAAAGTTAGTTAGTGGTATAATTAGAAAAGTCTTAGTTTTAAAATTGCAATTCTCAATTAAATTTCGTGACAGGGAGTCCGAATGGAACAACTTAGCCCCGGTAGGTTATATTCATAAATACAACAAATACATTTACATATGATTAATTTTAAAGTGTGAAAATCGGAATCAGCATACTCGATTACCCAGTGTAATTGTTTACTTTTCCTATATCGTCAACAAAAGTATACGTTATTCCCTATAAAAATTTGTTTTTGTAGGGAGATCGTGCATTGTTGAAGGGGAGGGGATTACACATACAATCATATATTATGTATTATATGTTATATCTATGAATTTACAACAATAGAGAGTGTACTAACAAAAGAGTAAGTTATTAATTAGCTATAAACTATCAGCAATGTTTTTCTAAACAAATTTAAAATGAAATCATCCAAAGTCCGATTTTTCCAATATACATCAAATTTTGGCACCCAACTAGGATTTTACGTTAAAAACCAAAAATTGCTATTAATTTTGGTCTCTAAATTGTTAAATGGGTGAATTTCAATGAATGTTTATTCGAATTTTTGCTCAACCAGCATTTTTAGAATAAACCAATTTTCAAAATTACTCTACTTTAACCGATTACGGCCGTGGCCGATGTGTTACATTCGTAACGAAAATGAACACAAGAATTTTGCCACTTCGTTTTAACCTATTGCCACACCCAAATCGAGATTTAATGCACCCCTTTGACGTCATACAATGGGACATTTTCACGGACGTATTCGGTTAAACACTACACTAAAACATAGGAGAACTAAGAAGATTTTGGTAAAATGACAACCAAATTTTTGGTTGGAAATGCATGCTTGGCATATAGAAGCATTTTTGAAATCTTTAAAGGATCCCACAATGTCAGTCAAAATTTTTATGGCTGGCAAATATAATTAGGAACCGGACGCTACCCACCAAAATATCCATATTCATCACCATCGTTTCTACAGCCCCATGGCCGTAATTTATATAAATCATTTTATTATGGCAAAGAACTTGAAATCAAGAAATCTCTTTTGTTAAGCTTGCATTGTTTCAGCCTAGAATCAAAGTAGAAATATACTTAATACTAAGATTTCAAACGCCTAAATAATTATATTATCTAGAGGCCTATATTGTAAAACTCTAGTACATACAAGGTTGTTAATCAGGGTGACCAGATGTCCTTCTTTTGGAAGGACAGTCCTCCTTTTTAGACTAATTGTCTTCTTTTCATTCTGTCCTTCTTTTGTCCTTCTTTTGTCCTTATTGTCCTTATTTGTCCTTGTTACTTTGTTATATTAGCTAAACCTATAAATATGGCGAAGAGGAAATGTTCATTCCGCTTTGAATTTAGTCAAGAGTTTTCTTTCATACAATCAAGTAATAAAGGTAATAATTTCGCCTATTGCACTATCTGCAATGTAGACATTAATTTAGCCAGTGTTGGAATTTCTTCAGTCAAGAAACACATCGATACGATCAAGCACTCTTCGTCCCAACAAATGATAACTTCAACACAATCTTTGGGATTATTCATCAAAGAGAGATATTCTCCTATTAGTTTAAAAATTTCTGCTGCTGAGGGGACATTTGCATTTCATACAGTAAAACATCATCATTCTTTTAGAACAATGGACTGTACGTCTAACCTGCTTTCAGTATGTTTTTCTGATTCTGATATAGCAAAGAATTTCCATTCTGCTCGCACTAAAACCGAAGCAATAATTACTGGTGTTCTAGCACCGATGAGCATTGAGGAAGTATTAAGTGAGCTACAAACTGGTATCGCCTTCTCTTTATCAACTGATGCATCGAATCACGCTGAGCTAAAGACATTTCCTATAATTATTCGATACTTCAACAGTAGTGGCGTGCAGAATAAGCTCCTAGATTTTGTTCATTTACAAGATGAAAATCAAAACATGTTGCAGAAATGCTTCTAGATGTAATTACTAAGTATGGATTGAACCCAGAAAACATGATTGCGTTTTGTGCTGATAATGCTCCAGTGAATTTTGGTGGTATTAATAGAGCAGCAGGTGACAATGTTTTTACCAAGTTGAAACAGATTAAATCCAAATTAATTCCTGTTGGTTGTCCATCACATTTGGTACATAAATCAGCTCAGATCGCTGGTGAACGAGCTCTATCAGTTGATATTGAATCGATTGTTGCAAAGATTTCTTCCTTCTTTTCTGGAGAAAAGAGTGGGGTACTTCAGCGTCACCAAAGGTTTATCGAATTTCGTGATTTTCTAGAACTACACTACTTAAAGTTTCCCAATCATGGCAAAACTAGGTGGTTGACTTTATTTCCCTTGATAGAACGGATTCTAAAACTGTGGGAAGCGTTGAAATCTTATTTTCTCTCGAACGAGATATGTCCTAGAATGTTGGAAACATTTTTTGAATCTAATCTTAGTCAGTGCTACTTCTTCTTCATGCATAGTGCCCTTAAATTGTTCAATACCACAAGTTTAATTCTCCAGAGAAACAATCTCTCATTGCCCGAGATGATTCGTGAATTAAGAAAATTATAGCAATCTTTATTGGATCGGTTTAATGGTGGATTTTTAGGAGCTATTACTGAAATGGAACTTGCTAAAATTGACAACGTTATTCAAATACACAAATTCAAGTCCGAATGTATGACATTCTATCAGATTTCATTCGACTACCTTGATAAATGGCTACATTTGGATAGTTTACCACAGAATTTAGATTGGTTATTATTGAAAGATGTTGATTTAATCGACTATAAAATATTGAAGGGATGTGCTGAATTATTATGCCCAGAAATTGCTCAGATTGATGACTTGTTTGAGGAAGTATGCTGTCTTCAACGAAACTTTCCAAGTTTGTCAATGACCTCGGATTTAAGCCTGGACCAGCGTTGGGGTATCATTACACAAGAAAATTTTCCCTGCATAAGAAAATTAGTATCTTCTATTTTTGCTATCCCTGCATCTAACGCGGTGTGTGAAAGAGTGTTCAGTTTATCAAAGGTACAATGGAGCGACGACAGAAACAAACTAGACATTTCCACTGTTGGTGCACTACTTAAAGTAATAGTGAATTTTGAAATGAGTTGCAGGGAAATCATCAAAAATTAACCAATAACGAAGTTGCATTGAAGAAAATCTGTTCCAATGCCAAATACACAAACTAAATTTATTTTTTAGTACCACAAACATGTATCACGAAATTTGGATTATATTACCTAAATTATGTATTTCAGTGTTAGTTAATTTGTATCTCTGATAAACATACAATAAAATATTATAATCGAACACAAATGGTTTGACTTTGAAAAATGTCCTTCTTTTTGGCATGGGAGATCTGGTCACCCTGTTGTTAATTATATGCTAAAATGTTATAAATATAGAACGGAACCAAAGCTATAGCATTCAAATACACGAAGGCCCTGTACTGCATGTATCACATGCATAAGTTCAGGCCGTTCAATGTAGATTTTGGGAAATTGTGTTTAGCATCAATTATATCATTATAATATGCTAAATAGAAGGATCGGAATATGTTCTAGACTGTAAAATTCCTCACTATGATAACTATTTGTTATGGAATTTTTTGAAGTAGGCACTCATTACAAGCACTAAAACAATATAAATATGCCTTTTTATCCTAAACAGAGTTTCAAATTTCATATTTTAATTCACATTATACAATCATTTTTAAATAACTTGTAGATTGTATGTTTATAGAGTTCATTTGTTCTTTAAAATTAATTCTTATCTCGACTCTTGAGAACTCGGTATTTAGTCTAAACTATTTATTTCTTCTAATTGGATACTATACGTAACACCAAATTTTCATGCCCCGCATGACTAAAGCCAATGCAAAGCACAAGCTTGCTGTGGTCCTAACAAAATTCGAGGATATTACTGGAGAAAGGGCATACATAGTATTTACATGAAAAGGGAGTTTGTCCGTATTAGGTGACGCTTCTTACAAAGCACAAGTCTCTGCTAAGAAGCAAGCGATCTGAAGGAAGCTATCTTGTACAAAGAAAAGGTCCTTGTATAAGTCTGCTCAATATAGAGAGTTAACAAAAACGTGCAGGAAGATGTTATCTAATATATCGTCCCCACCCTTAGATGACTAATTTCATGGGCGACACAGAGATCCACTGGTAAGTACCAATTGTGGACCCTAGAATAGAAACAAAGTGAGAATCGTGGTGTACAATACTTAGTATATATAAAACTGTGTTTACTGACTTTACTCATTAGATATGATATAATAATCTTACCTCATTATACAGGTCTTATGCAAATTTCAAGCATTGTCGTATATTTTTACTTCTGGCTTTAGGCTGAAGAAGGATATTAGCATGTTAAAAATAACAATCGTCGTATCAAGTTTCCATTATTTGAAAACCATAACAGATATGGTGTTTACAAGCGATTATTTTTAATCCTGGTGAAATATGAGAATGTATGGGATAAGATTTGGAACAATTATCAGGTATTTCCTTTGTATCATTATCATAAGATGGTATCATACAGAATTGGAGCAGTGGCCTAGTTGTTTATCTTGTAGGGATTTTCTAAGTAGCAAACTAAATTGTTGTTTAGAACATCCTATTGTATAGCGTAATTTATGTAACTTTTTCTGTACATATACAAAATTGCTTACTTGTAGTGTTTAGAGAAGTTGGTGGATCAAGTGGAGCATTTTATTCTACGAGTCTTCTGCTAGGCAATTTATAGAAGTGGTCAATTTGGTTCATGATTACCAATAAAAGTGGAGCAACTACTAGATGCAATTTGAAATAAACTTTAATTGTTATAAGTAAAACTGAATTCATCAATATATCTAATGTAAGCATATTGGGTATAAAGAGGGTAATTCATTTGGAGATACTGATTCTCCTAGGGACAGGGAACCAATCACCTTTTTCTCCTGGATATTTAGCAATTGGAACAGGCCCGATAAAGGTTCAGGATGGAAGACATGCTTGATAGCACTCCAGGGATTGGGATAAGTTGAGCTGGCACTGACCCTACTATTTTTTCCTATATATTTTTGTGTTCAAGTTAATCTGCGGGATTTAATCTATTACTTTATTGAATGTCGATTCAAGTATACCTATTTCACATAGATTGTGAAGCTTATCCCTTAATCCTGTCTTAGATAAAAATGACCTCTCTGAGATTGGCACAATTGGCTGAGTTTCATCTATTTGTGGATGAATTTAGGTATAGGTCTCGTAGTACCCATTGCGATGCCATCCAATATTATAACATTAGGAGTATATTCACACACAGGACAAATAAATTGATTTTGATAACCAATATCGGCCATAACTCTCAACTTTACCACAAATTCTATATATCACAAATTGTACGTTGTAAAACTTTCTTCGATCTACCCTTGTGGTAATGCTGATATTATTATATTCCAATCACTTATAGCTTTATTAGATTTTGTGTTACATTACTACTTATCTATAACTTTGGTTCACTACTTTTTATACTTGCACCCCCTATCTTGAGTATGTTCAATCCGCATATCTCAGGAACAATTTGCTGACTATTGTCCTATAGTAATCCATAACACTTCTAATCCTCATCCTTACGGACTTACAGTTAACTAACACATTGAAGCATCGATGTATAGAATAGCATAAATGTTCCTTATGATTAACGAAATAATTAAGAACATTATATTTCCATAGATTTTGGTTAGTTAGTTACTTTACGTACCAAAATTGATATTCTTAAGTGGAATAAGCCAACTGTATCATGAAGTATTTACTCAGAACTAGATTAGTATTATGGCAGAATCAGTCTTACTGCCTTCTCACAATTAATGAAAATAGTCCAGAAATAGTATTCACACTAAATTGTGATCCCTTACCAAAACCAGGAGACCACGACCTGTTGTTACGAATGATATACTCATTCTGTGTGGCTCAGATAAGCCTTTTCGCTTTATGAATATATCGACTAAGGAGAACTTAGTGAGGTGATTAGCATATG
The DNA here is from genome assembly GCA_024704765.1 of Oopsacas minuta. Taxonomy (NCBI): domain Eukaryota; kingdom Metazoa; phylum Porifera; class Hexactinellida; order Lyssacinosida; family Leucopsacidae; genus Oopsacas; species Oopsacas minuta. Next base: position 42,386 of record JAKMXF010000007.1, on the reverse strand, counting down.
AATTGTCTGGAGTTGGGGTCAATGCATAATACTGTCAAATATGTTCTATTGACTTTGCCATTATGCAAATTCAAAATAAAAATATTTATACTCCCTAATTACTGTAGCTCTTATTTGATATACAAAAATTCATCTCAATTTGATTTAACAGATTTTGAAGCTACGACTTATTCAAACTACGAGTACAAACAGAAATCCACCAGTTCTCATTTTACAATTCAGTCAAATTAGTCATATTTTGGAATTTATTCTGGCTTTTTCCTAAAAATGAACGTCGAAACTATTATTTAATTGGTAGTCGAAACATATCCACATATTTTCTATCACCAATTATCAGTCTACTTAATTTAAATTATACTATATGTGAAAGTTTTTATGACAACAGTTGAAATCGAATTTAGAAAACAAGAAATGAAGGATCTCCTCTGCTATAATAACATCCCGTCAGATAACTTGATTTTGAAAGATAATCCATACATCCTTAAATATCACCGTCCACCTACTGGCTCCTTTGCCGCGTGTGTTAACAGCATGAAATTGTTGCACTGTGAAACTGCCAATTTCTGGACTCATTTTCTACCAGCAGTACTAGCTGTCCTGTGTATCATATCAAACTTCTTATCCTATCCACTTTCATTTATCAAACATGATTTTGACTGGGATGTACTCACAACACAGGACAGGATTCTACTTTCACTGGGTGTGTTTGGGATCACTGTGTGCTTTGGTACTTCCTCAATGTTTCATGTATTCTGCACTCATTCAAGATGGAGCAAACTGTTCAACCAATTTGACCTCATGGCAGTCATGTTTATGTTAACTTGTCTAGCAATTAGCATTAGTTATTTCAAATTTGCAAACACTGACACATACCTTGTTATTGCTTTCGAATTAGTCGTAGGCACAATTTCAATCAAAACTGTAGCTTCCCTTACTGACGCCAATGCAAAAGGATTTCGAGTGATAGTCTACTCTTTCTCAATCTTTTTACTGTGGCTTCCTTGCCTCTTCAGTATTTACCTTAATACTCATGTGCAGGTGGATTATAATACCAAAAATTTGGTTCTACAATCAATTAGTTGTGCTATCCTTGGAGGAATATTCTATGCTTCAAAAATACCAGAAAAAATATTGCCTGGCTACTTTGATTTAATAGGAAGCAGTCATATGTGGATGCATGTGTTTACTTCCTTTGCTGCTTTCTATATGTATGAAGCAATCTTAATGACTGCTACTTTTCGGTATGAATTATCAACGTAGATTACAAAATATATTTTCATTACCTTAGACAAATTATTTCAGTGTTAATTCTATAGTATTAATTAACCATTAAACGAATCTATCTTGTCGTGACCTCTAGGACCGCCACTGCATTGAGGTCTTAATTTTATGTATTTTGATAACGTAAGTAACTAGATTCATCCGTCCATGGGAATCTTCTCCACCTGAATTCCCGAACTCTCGGGATTATGTCTCTGAAATCCCGGTGTAGCAGTTCAAATTAATCCCCCACCAGAATATACCTTCTGAGCCTAGATTAGCCCCCAGGCTATAAATTAGCCTAGTTTATACCCTGTGTAAATAATTCCCAATGAGATTATAGTGATTAATAGTTCTTCTAAATCATCTGCTAATACAATAATGAATCTATGGTCTAATGAACAGATAGGAAAAACATTGTCTATGTTTCTAGTATCATTGTATATTAATGACTACGTTGAAGTGTTCAGTTAAATTTTCCAGATACAATGCAGTTTCTGTTGTTTCTGTCAATCTAAATGATCCAGGGTATGTAAGCCATTCCATAGAATCTCCACTCTTTGCATACACAACGATATCATGTTGAATAAGATTAGCTGTGGTCAGTATTTCTGCCTCGGTTGCCTAAACACCACTGGAGTCAATGGCACTTTCGCTGACATAATTGGCAACCGTTTGAGAAAGATACTTCTTAGTGTTTCACTCAAACTACCACTCATGTGATGGACGACTTTATTACGAATTATAATATGGCTATCTTCTGAACCTGTTAGGATGTAGCTTATTGATCGGAAATAGCAATTACCATCACATTTAGTTCTGTATATCCGCGCGGGTTTAGATAGGTAGCCAGGTTTTCCAAAGTATTGGATCTTGCATATGTTCAAGTTGAGAACTTTGGCAACCTTTTTTCTAGATTCAGCGGAAATTGGAGAAAACAGTCTGTTTGGGTTGAATGGTTTAACTCCTTGTTTAACTCCAATTAAAACTAGCTCATCCGTACACTCTAGTTTCTTAATCTTAGAATGTGATATTGAAATTGTTTTCTTTTCTTTGATTTACCATCTTCAGCTTTGTTATTTGAATCATAGACCTTAAAATTTGCAATATTATAGATATTTTTTAGTTTCTTACCTGTATTAATATTCTCTAGGATTGCACGTCCTTTATCTAGCAACTCAATGATTTTGTAAGGACCTATCCAGCGTGGTTCCATTTTCGATCCCATCCGATGTATTTGCTTGCTGTTTTTATGTACACAGTTGCGCCAGGTGATAATATTTTACTATTAGAATGACGGTTATCAAGTTGCGTTTTTGGTGTTTCTGTGCGTTTGTGATATTAAGATAAATTTTGGCGTTGATAGCTTCACGTATCATGCCAAACGCCTGTAAAACTTTTGGGTTCGCCTGCTCAATTGATTTTGGAGGTTTAATGGACAAATCAATTGGTAGCTTCGCACTACGACAATACATCGCTTGAAATGGAGTACATTTCGTAGAAGCATGAATGCTTGTGTAATAAGCAAATAATATTCCTGGGATATACATATCCTGATCATCACCTCTTTCATTTACCAATTTCATCAATGCAGATTTCAGGGTGCGGTTATCTCTTTCCCGTTGTCCATTTGTTTCAGGATGATAAGCAGAAGAAATTCGTTACAATTGCGAATCTTGGGAAATTTGACAACATCTATTGAAAAAATAAACCCAAATGTATTAACAACCGTCTAACAATTGATTGTAGGTAAGTTAGCATCGCCTAATTAAGGAATTTACTTAAGCTTTAATATGCCAACAGTGGCATTGCGCTACCCATTGGGTGCGAAAGTTTGCTCCCGGATTGAATGTTAAATTAAGTATTAGTAAATATTTACCTTTCCAGTAGAATCTTGATGCGATCTTCTGGTAGGTTTTGTTACTACTAAAACGACCACCGGTTACAGGGTTATCATGACACATTTTGAGTACTGCGTCCATTCTACTTTTTCGTAACACTTGCTTTTCAGCATGCATCAGAACCCCATCCTTCAAAGTATATGGCTTAACAGTTTGTTTGAATTGTGAATTCGCATTGACTCGTTTTTCAGCTGGAAGTTTATAGATCTCTCCTGGATATTTGTTTTCGTTGGAAATAAAAAAATGCAATATTTAATTGTAGAATTGATCATCCATCAAAACAATGTAGTAAATATAATTTGTAGATCAAACAAGTAGATATGCTCTTATATATTTATAATAGTTGAAAGTGTCGCCACCACACGCATTGCTTGTATTCTACAAGTAGATAACATGATAATTTGTTGACCATTAACTCCGGGGTATAATCTGGGCTAGCCCAGACTATACCAGGTTAAACTGTGTTTGGAGGTTAATCTAAGCTGTTACACTGGTGATGTTTAATGGCAACTACTTATTTCAGTTGGTCTAAAAGGTAATTAAGCCGAATTTTCTTTGAACTCTTGAAAATAACAAATTCAATATACTCTTCATCATCAATACATGTTAAAAGAGCAATTGCGCAGTTTATTTCATTTATCGCGATTCCTACATGAGTTTGTACTAGAGTGCTAGCGTCGGGAATTAGCGATTGTAACGTATAATGTTAAAATTCATCTATAACGCTGGTCAACACTTATTTAGTGCCTTGGAAGTTAGACCTATTTTTGGGTATATTTTGTGCGTCGATTCGAAAAATTCCCCCAGTTCTGATCTACCAGCTCTTCTTTTTGAAATATATCCGCGATTGACTTCAACTAATTAACATTCTATTATATATGCATAAAGGAATAAATAGGGTAAGAATTTTTTGCCATAAACATAAACGTCTTCATAAGAGCAATATTGTTATCAGAACATTCCATAAACAGTAGACACAATCAATCAACGTCTAAAAATCGTCTTTTCCGGGAAACCCTTGAGTGAGATTTGCCTGGACAATCTCGCTGAAGACTCCATCAGTAATCTCCCATCATGTGAATATCCCACCTTCCCTGATACCTCTCTTCCATTACCCTGATGTCTTGATGGAACCTTTCTCCTTGTTTTTCACTTAGGTCACCAAGGTTTTAGAGGAAATGATCTAAATGGTTATGTAGGTAATGAACCTTGATGCTCATCTTACAGCCAAGATTGTTAAATTTCGAGAGCATGTTGCCTACTAATTCAGGGTAATTCTCTGCTTTATAGTTGCCCCAAAATTTGTGTAACTAAAACAAATGCAGATCAAGCTCCAGATTCAGTGTCATTCATGGAATTAATATAAGATGTGTTTTTTATGAGCTTTCTGATCTTGGGACCATCAAATATTCCAGCTTTGAGCTTTTCGGTGCTAAGTTCAGAGAATGAACTGCATAGATAATGGAAGCAAGAACCATCTTTATTCAAAGCCTTGACGATTGTTTCATGAGGCCCAGTTTGATATGCAGTGCTGGAAGAATGATCTTTTCCCTGCTTTTAATCAGAGGTTTGTTAATGATGTTCACTTCTCCCACTACCATATTCTTTCTCAAGGGCCACTCTTTCTCGTCCAGTGGTTATTTCTTGCTCCGCTATCCCAAAGACAAATGAAGCATTGGTATTTTGTGTAACCACATTGCTGGTCAAAGAGGAAATTAACCATCTTTAAGTCGACACAAATCACCCATTGATGGACATGATATTTCAGTTTCTCCAAAACCAGTTTGATTGACTCGTACTCCTCCTTCATGCTGGTAGAGTGATCAATTGGAATAAAAGCATATTTGTTCCCATTATGGAGCAAAACAAATTTCAAACTCGTAGTAGAACTGTTGATAAAAGGCACCATTCATTTGGCCTGTATTCTGGTACACCCATTTCTCCTAAAAGCCCTCCAACATCATTGCACCAAACTAGACTATAGTCGTTGGAAAATTATGGTAGTAATGACTTTTCTCTGTTACGATAATATGTAATCTTGGTTCCAGGATGAAGTAAATTTTTGTCATTCAACCTGGATGCCAGCACTTCAGAAGATTCTTTCGAGATTCGAGATCCCTGATCAGATCATTCAGTTCGAGTTGATCAAAACGTTGGGGGGGGCCATTGATGAAGTATCTTCCAAATCGCTATCACTCGAATTAACTTCTACTTCATGAGGAATATTTGAATCATTTAGATGAAGGTTCGAAGCCGAAATGGGACCTCTTCTGAGTGTGGGACAGGTCGTCTCGCTGGAGCGAATTTCATAGAGGAATTATCCAAATTAAGCACTTGCTCAGGGATTTGATTGACTAAGATATGCTGGTATGTATTTTAGTTCCGTTTTGATTAGTGAGTAAAATATGGAAAGAAAATCAACACGAAAATTCTAATGCACCTATATATTATACAATAAGCTGTATAACAATTGTATGGTATTTGAAAACTTTGCAGGCTGCATGCGGCGGGTTGCGGAACACTCTTCTGGAATATTCTTCGACTTCCAAAGCACAAACATTTTCAACAATCCTTAAGTCATCTGGCCCTTCCTGTCCTGTGTAAAAGGGAAGTCTATTCAACCTGGGAATACAATACACTTGGTATCTGTTATAACATTTCTTTTGCAACTCTTATAAGCAATAACTACAGTACAAATATTGTAGAACTCACGAGTGATAGCAAAATGAAAACATTATTTCTACTGATTAATTTAGAGGTTTTTTTGGATAGGTTAATATTTCTGACTGCAGCTATGACCGCAAATATTATCAGATTTGTTTAGAGTTACGTCGTTTAAGAATGGGAGATATTCTCAGCCTAGAATACGCTTCAAAATTCCTTATACGTATAGTGAGAATATACGGATAGTGAGAATATACGGATAGTGAGAATATACGGATAGTGAGAATATATGGATAGTGAGAATATACGGATAGTGAGAATATACGGATAGTGAGAATATACGGATAGTGAGAATATACGGATAGTGAGAATATACGGATAGTGAGAATATACGGATAGTGAGAATATATGGATAGTGAGAATATACGGATAGTGAGAATATACGGATAGTGAGAATATACGGATAGTGAGAATATATGGATAGTGAGAATATACGGATAGTGAGAATATATGGATAGTGAGAATATATGGATAGTGAGAATATACGGATAGTGAGAATATATGGATAGTGAGAATATATGGATAGTGAGAATATACGGATAGTGAGAATATATGGATAGTGAGAATATACGGATAGTGAGAATATATGGATAGTGAGAATATATGGATAGTGAGAATATACGGATAGTGAGAATATACGGATAGTAAGAATATACGGATAGTGAGAATATATGGATAGTGAGAATATATGGATAGTGAGAATATACGGATAGTGAGAATATACGGATAGTGAGAATATACGGATAGTGAGAATATATGGATAGTGAGAATATATGGATAGTGAGAATATACGGATAGTGAGAATATATGGATAGTGAGAATATACGGATAGTGAGAATATATGGATAGTGAGAATATATGGATAGTGAGAATATACGGATAGTGAGAATATATGGATAGTGAGAATATATGGATAGTGAGAATATATGGATAGTGAGAATATATGGATAGTGAGAATATACGGATAGTGAGAATATATGGATAGTGAGAATATATGGATAGTGAGAATATACGGATAGTGAGAATATATGGATAGTGAGAATATACGGATAGTGAGAATATATGGATAGTGAGAATATACGGATAGTGAGAATATACGGATAGTGAGAATATATGGATAGTGAGAATATATGGATAGTGAGAATATATGGATAGTGAGAATATATGGATAGTGAGAATATACGGATAGTGAGAATATATGGATAGTGAGAATATATGGATAGTGAGAATATATGGATAGTGAGAATATATGGATAGTGAGAATATACGGATAGTGAGAATATACGGATAGTGAGAATATATGGATAGTGAGAATATACGGATAGTGAGAATATATGGATAGTGAGAATATATGGATAGTGAGAATATACGAATAGTGAGAATATATGGATAGTGAGAATATACGAATAGTGAGAATATACGAATAGTGAGAATATATGGATTGGTTTTATTATATCAGTTATTATGAAATCCCTTGTTATCTATTCTGAAGAAATGATTTGCTGTAATTTGCTGTTCTCTGTTCTGGTGGTTTGTATGTTGTGTCTTGAGAAATTCAAATTGGGTATACATATTTATTATATCGAATGGAAGATCGATTCTCTTTAGTGAACTGTTAAATATTTGAATTCTTAGAATATTTATATCACAAATAGATGTAACCGTTCTGCTGTATTTCCTCTTGATCCTGTTTCTTTATGAATTGTTCCAGCTAGCTAAACTTCATAAGAGATTCCTTTACTTTTGTGTAATCAATACTTGCTCTTGAGACAGACATATATTACAGAGACGTCGGAAGCAAAAGATTATTGGTCCCTCTCCTACTGCCCTGTATTATATGGTTCTTTCTAATGGTCAGATCTAAAAGAATGCAAATACATTCCTTCTGTAATCTATATTTACGTAATTACATTACAGATTTTGGGAATAGCAACGCAATGTGGCGTATTTTGAGTTTTCTACAAAGCAGTTTCTAATCAGCAGCTTAGCTTAAGTGACTACATACAAATCCCCAGCAACCTTTATGATTCAGGTCACTGAAAAGGTTATTGGGAGATTTGTATGTAACAACCGGGAATGCAACCTGGTTACTGGTTAGAAACCCCTTCTACTATTCAAGGAGACTAGCACCCATTCAAATCCCTGTCTCGTGAGTTATTTCTCATTACATTCGGTACATTTTGCATGACAGTTCTAAGTTAGTTGATTGCTTCATCCACCACCTGTATGTTTCTATCGTATCCTGACTAGTCTATACGATATACAGAAGCCGTGTGATGTATTATTATATTCTAAGAATATTTGATCGCTTTCAACCTGTTGTCTGCTTTAATTCCATTGCTGCAGCTATTTTAATATGAACCAAATATTGTGTTATTTAACACATGCTATAATTATAGCACAGCTATATAGTCATTTAGTACACACATACTTACCAAAACCTTTTTCATATTTCCGCGGGTTTTCAATGCCAAATCCCAGGATTTTCAATATATTCCTTGGATTTCACGTTATATCCCCTATTATACCCCAAAATATCCATAAACATAGCAAAAATAGCAAATTTCCCTCGGATATGGTTTGGAATCCCAGGAAGGTTAGCAGTATATACACTCTCAATGCTCTAATCCAGTATTTCCTAACCTGGGGTCCATAGCTTGTTATGGGATGTGTTCATGACGTATAAAGTTTGGGAAACACTGCTATAACAGCATTTATGTGTATTCAGATACGCCATTCTATTTATTATAATTACAGATAATTTAGCGTAAATAATCATATGGAGAAAACAAATAACCTGAAGGAGCTACTCTTTAACGAGATATGTGTACAGGCTCCCGAGATATTCAGTGGAGACAACCCCTTAACACTACCACAGGATAATCTCTTGGCTCAGTTCACTGAGAAGATACAGCTGTTATTATCACGGGGAATACCTATAGACGATTTCCTTAAGAATTTAAAAGAGCAGGGCGGTGGACCTACCATATGCGGACATGTATTCGATAAGGGAGATTTCTTCTATACTTGTGTAGAGTGTAGGACAGATCCTACCTGTGTATTCTGTAAGGAATGTTTTTTCAGAAGTACACACGTTAAGCATCTATATAAGATGTTTGTATCTGGTGGAGCTGGTAGTTGTGACTGTGGAGATATTGAAGCTTGGACTAAAGATCCTCATTGCGATGTACACAAGTAATTATTTTTATTATACTGTATTATGTTAAAGGGTTACTTATAGATCGGGGGTCGATAGTATCGGTGACAGTTTTAGTATTAAACTTCTGTCACATTTCGCTAATCAAGCCCTTTTCATTTGTCGAGTCCACACCCAAAAAGTGTAAAAATTTTGGCAATTCAAATTTATTTCCTGCAGTGTCGGATCCAGGAATTGGTGTTAATTCAGTGGGGTCCAGGTGCGATGCCCCTATACGGCAAGCCCTATATATAATCACATTAGTTGCCTATCTACTGTCAGGCAATTTCGATTTCGAAATGGTTTCTCTTAATTGCGTAATTCCCATTTGGCCTGTTGCGTGTCAGAATTGCTCCCTGTATTACTGGTACCATGGATATTCATAATCCGTGTCAGAATAACTACCACTGTATATGACTTCTTTGATTATGTATGCGGAAATTTGTTCAGATGTTTACTCTAACTGAATTCATATTAGAATATTACAGGTATTTGAGAACCGGGTTCACCACTAAGCAGGAAGTTCTTGTCTGCAATAGAATCGGATACAATTAAGGATTTTGGAAAAATAATTTAGGGAGTCGGGGGCCAGCCCGCTGGCTACATATGTCTTATCCGAATAAGAGTCGGTTTAATACTGGAAGGTTGTAATATTTTTCAAAAATTGATAAGTGGGGCCAGATTATTCTATACATTACATTAGTGATTGCCAACCTGGGATCCACAGAACCTTAAAATGTATACAAGAATATGTGTGGAGTATACAAAATATATTAAAAGTGGCATTATGATATGACAGCTTATTCCAGGGGATTAGTGTGGCTACAAGGAGCTGGAAAATAGAACAGCAACAATTAGTATAATGAAGATCATAAATTTTATTCCTTATCTTCCAAGGTAATGATTAATCATACTTTTATTCATCTGTATCATAATAAGAAATCATGGTGTGTAATCGGAACTAATTTCGCATATATAATCAAATAAGTCATATAACAGTGGTAGCAATTCTGACATGGATTATGAATATCCATAGTACCAGTAATACAGGTAGCAATTCTGTCACGCAACAGGCCTAGTGAAGTTTCCGCTTGACTACATTACCTCATTGTGTATATGAATATGTTGTATCATTAGCACAGGGTAACATTCCAATAAATTAACTACACATAAATATTGTTTCAATTTGGATGAATGTATCATAAGGTAATTATGTGTTGTCTTGCTCATACCCATCGTTACCATTACAGTTCACATAACTTCCATCCGTAGATCATCACGGGAAATATACCTGGGGAATAGGCTAATATAACATGGTATTGAGGTTAAGATGCGAGCGAAGCGAGGAGAAATTATACGGTTTGCAAGGAATAGCAGTAGGTGATTCAATAGCCCCCTGCTTCATAGGTTCATTTATTATTACAATTATGTACAAAACGTAATTAATTGTACTATTATAATTGGACCCAACTCTGACTGGAGACAATGGATATAACACAAAAGAGAAACACAAAACACGAATACGATTCATGTTCGCGTTGTGTTGTGTTTGCTCAGCTGTGATACATTTAGCTTCCGCTACTAAAAGTGCATAGAAAAATCTTCCCGACATATAAGTAAATTGTATGTCAATAAACCATTGGTTAATCTGGGCACATTACTAGTATCGTTGGAGAGACACAATACACTGACTTCTAAATAACGAGTTATCCCAGGGTGTGAAACCATGATTGATTTGACATGCTTCTAATCTCTACAACTAAGATCAACCTAGAATTGACACAGGTATTTACTAATGAAATCGCCTTATAGGTACAGCAAATGAATTTCCTTTTAAAATATAATTTGGTTATTGTCTATAGTAATTACACTCGTTAGTTAATACTTAATAGGATTCATATTTTTATAATACGACCTTTGGCTCATCGCTTCGCGATGAACTCAGCGCATTGCGCCTCGAGGGATCCATAATTTTCCAAATTGACGGCCCCTTTCAGTATTATATTAGAGATATATTTAGTACAATGTATTTCATAAATATACGTATATGTTATATATATTATTGAATTATTTTGCCCTGTGTAGCCATTTAGAGCAAACGTGTATGTATATTTTGAGATTTGGTTAATTTGTTTACTTTATATTCATAAAAACAACAATAAATTTACATATGATTAATCCAAAAGTGTGCAAATCAGATTCAGCATGTTCGATATTTTTAGTGGAGTTTTATAGAATTCTATTTGCTTCTTGATAAAGACGATAAATACATAGTTATGCGACAATTTCCAAATTGCATACCATAAATCCTTCCTTGACAACGGACAAAGAAACAGACAGACAGACAACAATTGAGATTTAATAATATAGATTTAGGTTTAGGTGTCTTGCGCTAATTTCGGGAAGCGAAAAATCGAGGGAAAAGTATGCTCTCCCCTTGCCTTGAGTCAGTCGTTAGATATTTTTCCATGTCATATGGCCCCAAATATTAAGTTGGCTTTACTCTAACATATTATAGAGTGTATAATCCATGGCTCAATACATATGTACTGTTACATCCAAATCAAATAATGTTGGCTGTCCTAGAGATTAGCCTATGACGGTTAATCAGGGTAGTTTGATGAAAAATACGGCCATAGAACCATATCATGCAGTACTTCCTGTGTTTGAGCATTTCTTAATATATGTCGATATCTTATTTATTCTATTATATAATTATCAGACCTAAAATTCAGACAAGTCAATCAGATCCTCTCACATTCCTTCCTGACTGGCTTACAGTACACGGACATGAGTTCTGTCATTTTATATTCGAATACGCTATTACATTACAGATTTGTAAGGATTGGAAGACACTCTGCCCAGAATTCAAAAGCAAGCTACAACCTTTCTTCAATAACAATTCATATTGTGTAGTTGTGATGAATGATGAGGTAATACATTATATGTAATTATGTATGCTTTGTCATGGTTTAGTAATATAGTTACGGGATAACACACATATTTAAGGTTTTATATCGTTGGCTACTTTCCCATATACTTACGTATTTGTATTAGAGTAATTTCACATTTGATTAAAGAACGAGCCGCTTGTCGGTGAACTCAGCACTTTACGCCTCGAGGTATCCTTATAATCCAAATTGACGGCCCATTTTGGATTATAGTTCCTTAATTCATCTTTACATATGTTACAGAAGATGTTGGCAATTGCATAAACATGGCTTCTTTCAGCATAATAAGGATTCTGCTGCTGGAGGTGTTTACTTACCTATGATTTATCATTTAAAGGTTTACCTCGTAACCCGAAATCAACTAAGATGGCCGAAAATTGCCAAATTTCGGCACCTTTTCCCAAAACCCCAGAAATAAGACTACAAAGAATCAGAATCTAACACAAATGAGACTGAAATGATAGTTTAGGTAAAGACTATAAGAATCAGATTCTAATACGAATGAGACTAAAATGGTACGCGGAAAATGTGCGTCTTCCAAAAGCCAACATCTTCCATAACACTTGTATTCATCATGAAATCAAGGATAAATTTACGAAACTCCAAATGCGAAAAACTGGATTCAGCATACATAATTACCCACTACGTAGCAGTTCAGCAAATCTCTACATATATTTGATAATTATGCATATTGATTGACATTAATCAGGACAAATCTATTAAAACAATTCAATAATATAGGAAATATCTAGTCATACCTTATTCATTAGATAGACAATTATGGCTAATCACAATTTTAGAAATGTTCAGTTAGACTGTAACCTTCGTGATATAATGCCTCGCCTGATTACTGACCGTTTTTCCTGCACCATGGATTACTTGAAGTGCATTAAATTCGATAGATACACTTCAAGTAACCCATGGTTCAAATTTGTAGTTATGCTTTATATACCGAACAATTACATAGGTCGAACGTATTTTTGATTGACACAATATTTCCTCGCTGCATTTGGTTGACATTTATTCTGTTGGAACTGTTTATTTACCAATTTTCTTACTCCTTGAGAGTTTGAATGTATAGATCTGACCGTAGACCTGTAGTAAACTTCGATATTTGATTGTTGATTGTATATACATATACAGTCAAAACAAACTGATACATACAGTTACACTAATACACGTGTGTATTATATTTATATAGAGCTCTGATTTAGGTTAACACTTTCGATGACGTGGCAGCTCTGTTTGTCAAAGAACTGGGAATACCTCATAGAGACAGCCTAACATTAACTTATGCTATTGACAAGTTGGGAAGAGCTTTAGTGAGACAAGATAACCAACAAGATTGTATATCTACAACAGCACGTCTATCTCAATTAGACAGTATTGCTATACCACTAATACTAGCTCAGCATCAACAGTCCTCTGTCTTCCTACTTACAGCTCTACTCAATATCTGTAGCCAGACTCCTGGACTACAGAAACTATGTGCTATGGTAGGTATTGTTAGTTATAACTAGAATTTAAAATTTTCATAATTTGAGTAAATTCTTAATCATACCCTGCACTCCAGTGATTGTCAACCTTTTTCAAACTGTGCCATACTTTTTTTATCAATAAATTCCAAGAAACACCTGAAAATCGCTGTTTCCAAATTTCCTAGGATTATACCATGTATATATTTCATTATTGGTGGTAACACACTGATAATGTTATATTTCGTGATGTTTAGAGATCAGGGCCAGTAATTGAACCCAACATTACATTGAACTTTAAATCCGGCAATACCTCTTCAGTCTAGACTACTCATTCATGATTACATCGGTCCTGTAAATTTGTGTTCGACCTTGCGGGACCCCTGACAATATATACATCGCCTTTATAAAGTTAAGCAAATCTTTAAATTTGTTAATGGACAAGGCCCTGCAGAAGATGTTTGGTAATCATGCGTATTAGGACACTGTTGATGAGAAACTTGTTTCAGCTTCACATGAGATCTACCTGACCCTCTACGGCGGCCCGTGGCTCATTATCATTATCTCATTTTGTGACGTATTAGCGGGAAAATTGGTTTATTCATTAAAAATATGAAAATGACTTTGTATTCTGATAAGTAAGAAAGGGTCATCTACATTGTATTATTGGTGAAATAATGACAAAACTTGTGGGGTAGCCAAATCAGATGTCGGCGATAGAGCTGAAAAATGTTTCAACTATCAGCGGCAGTAACGGATTCAGCAGTGTCGGAGTGTGCGGCCGAACAGGGGCCCCATAACTCAACGTCATTAATTTTAAACACACTGGAATCTACTTTAATCACTATAAATCTTATATTAGAAATACTAGAACATGACTTTCACATGAATTCAATAAACACAAGCATTACAAATTGAGGAATGGGGACAGGTGGGCGAACCGTGACGGCTTTGAATAGGCTTCAGGGGTCCCACATAACCTAAATCCGGCACTGATCAGCGGTCTTACTATTTAATGTAAAACTCATCACGTACTTTCTTCTGTGTACTGAGTTTATTATAATCTCCCATAAATTGTTTCAACGAATAGAATACTTGTTGATTCTTCCAACAAATCATTTTCCAACTACACATGCTTTTATTAACAATCTACTTCATCTTCACTTTATCAATATTTACAAATGCTAACGAGTATGATACTCTAGCCAGTAAGAGATCATCTTCTTATCACTTTGTAAAACCAACTATTGTATCTTCTACTCTACCACCTATTATCTCTGATTTTACTAGTCACCCTGCATCTATTCGTGTTCTGCTTCAGATTGAAGATAGAGAAGATTTACTTTTGAATTTGAATCTGAATGAGGATTTACTCAATGAGCATTTTAAATTCTTTTTCCAAGCTACTGATGAGTACCAGCTTACACGTCACACCGATAGAATTATTCATTGTTACTACCATGGATATGTTGAGAATAATCTACAACATTCTAAGATAGCTCTCAGTACCTGTAATGGATTCAGAGGCTCTATTTTACTGCATGGAGAATACTATTATCTGGAGCCGATACTCAACACCCATATTATATACAAACATGACAATAGGTTACCTAAGAGAGTAAAGACCTGTGGAACTGTACACCTAGACCCGTTCCCTTTAATTCCAGGCAATTTCACACAATCGTTTACTCATGTCAAGAGACAGGCTATATCACGTTTTGTTGAGCTTTATCTCATCATGGATCTGACTCTGCATCAGCTTTTAGGTTCAAACTTTATCCATAGTCTGAACTATCTAGTACACGTTGCTAATGAGATGGATTTGATGTACAAAAGTTTGAGTATAAGAATAGCACTTGTCGGAGCTACTGTATGGTCCTCTACTAACCAGATCTCAGTGGAAGATGATCTCTCAATCACACTGGATAATTTCCTCGATTACATTCCGACCTTACAATCTCAAGCAAGTGTAATATTTGATAACGCGCAGTTTGTCACTGGGAAGACCCACCCTTCCACTGTTGTAGGGTTTGCTCCTCTTAGCACGATGTGTCTAGATAACTCTGGGGGAGTCAGTAGAGATCTGGATCTACGTGAACTAGATATAGCAGCTACTATCAGCCACGAGATGGGACATAACTTCGGTTTGTATCATGATGACGTAGGTAGTAGACCCTGTTACCTGTGTCCAGGTAATGAATGCACGCGTATAATGAATAAAGTAGGTATAGATGTGATACCTACTGAATTCAGTCAGTGTTCTATTGATGAATTAGATGCCGCATTGGATAGCGGAATAGGTAACTGTATATTCAACGAAGTTCCTATGCTGGTCACAGATCCGGTCTGTGGGAACAGATTCGTGGAGCCAGGAGAGGAGTGTGATTGTGGAAGTAGTATAGAGTGCCCAACTGTAGACCCTTGTTGTCAACCTGGTCTCTGTCTTCTCAAAAACGGTGCACAGTGCACAGCAGGTGAATGCTGTGACGCAGGGTGTCAGCTCTCTCCCTCAGATAGACTATGTAGAGAAAAACGTAATGAGTGTGACATACCTGAATATTGTACTGGGAGTACAGGTTCATGTCCTCCTGATCTATACCACACAGACGGAACACTGTGTACTACTGCTGGATCCAGTTCCTACTGCTTTAAAGGTACATGTAATACACATAGAGGTCAGTGTTATAGTCTATTTGGTACTGCAGGGGTTGATGTAGGTGTTGATGTGTGCTACAGTGAGCTTAACAATAAGGGAGATAAATACGGTAACTGTGGGATACGTCATAATCTAGATGGCATCAGCACTTACATTGCATGTACAGCATCCAATGTCAAGTGTGGTAAGATACAGTGTAGTACACCTGCAGACCCTGAATTACAAACGACTGGCTCCGCTGAATTAACAATCGTAACGTTAAACTTCCTAGGAGGAGCACAGGTGGAGTGTATTGGTGTGAATATAGACGTTGATGTTGACTTTACAGATCCAGGCTTAGTAATACAAGGTGCTAAGTGCGGTCCGGGCAAAATATGCGTTGACCAAATGTGTGTGGATCTATACACTGTGAGTGATCAGGTGTTATGTCCGATTAATGACTTAGGTGTTCCCTGCTCTGGGAAAGGTACATGCAGCAATACGTCAGTTTGTTTGTGTGATACGGGTTTTACAGGTAGCAGCTGTAATCAGCTGGCTTCTGCCATGTCTACTCACAAATTCAGTACTCCTCTTATTTTTATTTTGTTATCTTTTCTGATACTATTTTTGTAATATTTTATAGGTTATTTATGTCCTCAAACTCTTATACTTCATCACTGTAACAATAAATATTTATATTATTTCACTTTCACACATGTTCAGTCTATTAAGGAGTGCTAAAATTCGATCGATCCCCATTTTGATATCCTAGCCGATGTGAAAAGTCGGCCTAGAATGGTTTCGGAGGTATGGCATGGGCATTTGTGAATATATATACACAGTGGAGTCTCCCAAAACGGACACTCCAAGAAGCGGACAAACCTCGTGGCACTGATTGAATTTGCCAAGCATGTAGTACTTAAGCAGTCTCCGAGGAGCGGACAACTCCGAATTCCGAACAACGGACAGGAATTGGCCCCGAGTGGCGTGTCTTAATGCAAAATTATCTCCAAAGAACGGACAACAAAAACTGCAGCCAATAATTTTCATAGATATCACAAAATTTACAAAATAACATGAGTGCTATACAAGTCCCATGTCTTTCAAGTCTTTCAACAATTCTTTCATCTTGTCAATGTAAACTTTAGGTCCATAAAGGCGGTACACTTATGGAATTTCTAGTTCGTAACCTGCTCCTCTGTTTTCTTTCTCTCTCATAACCTCAGCAAATCCTGTATTTACTTCTCTTCTCAAAAATTGTGAAAGTCGAAGATGTTTTGAAGTAACTATGGGCATTGACACCACAATAGATACTGTAGCTAGTCTGCAAGTGTCAACCAGTAGACAAAGTTATCTTCCTGACTTATTTGCGCACCCATTATAATATATATAGAGTATAAAGCATGGCCAATATGCTTACATTACTCATCAGTCATCACTCAATATTATATTAATTCTTATTCCAGTATAATGAAACTTGACTTCTCCCGTAACTATTCAACTTTAATACATGTAAAACTGCATTCAAAATGATACATATTGGTGTTTTGATAAAAAGATGGACCAGCCTCCGATAAGCGGACAATTCTCTACAACGGACAGAAGCCATGTCACCAACGTGTCCGTTATTCGGAGACTCCACTGTATACCAAAAATCTAAATGTTAATATTTAAATTTGCATAATGACATTTAGGATATATACGGGGCAGTTAACTCGTCGAATTGTTAAACAGAAATATCGATTTTCATTTTCAGAAGTATACTCATTACTTGCATGTATTACGTATATTATGAGTAGAAGCTCGCAAACTGGGTCGCTTTTGAAGTGACACCAAGATGCCCTAGTTCGTGCGCTTCTACTGTACTCGTAGTTGTTAATACCATAAGAATGTTTGTATATAATTTTCTACTTGTATTTTTGCTCTAATATGTTTATTTACAGACTCTCTTCTCCTCAGACTTGGCTATAACAAATGGGGATACATTATTTGAATATATATTCTCTGTATTTCCCAGCTTATGGATTGGTGCATGCGAGGCATGGCTTGCAATTTTTCTCCAAATTGTAATACCTCAGGAAGACACGAAGAAGATGTTTGCTGAGCTCTACCTTAAGAATTATGAGACAATTCTACTTCAATACGTTGACAATACATCTAAGGAAAATTGTACCCTACATTTCATGTCAGTTCAGTTATTCACCAGTCCATCTCTTGCAATCTATCTAATTGAGGGATCTAATGCACTTGTACAAATTCTAAATCTATTGGAGAACTGCATCTCAAATAAAGGTACAACCTTACTGATGTATAATACGGTGGTATTCACCAATTAGCAGGGATGTTGGAAATGTTGTTAATAGTTACAATTTTCAAAACCACGAGCCTTTGGCTCGTCGGTCCGCGATGAACTGGGCGCATTGCGCCCAGAGGTATCCATTATTCTCCAAATTGACGACCCCTTGAGTATTATAATATAGATATATTTCGAACAATGTAATTCACAAATATACGTATATGGCATATATGTTATTGAATTATTTTGTAAGATCCTCTCCCTTGATAGCCGTTGATGGCAAGTATCTGCGTAAATTTTGAGATTTTGTTAATTTGTTTCCTTTATATTCATAAAAACAACAATAAATTTACATATGATTAATCTAAAAGTGTGAAAATGGGATTCAGTATATTCGATATATTTAGTGAAGTTATATTGAATTCTATTTACATAGTTATGTGACAATTTCAAAATTGCATACCGCATATCCTTTCCTTCACAACGGACAAACAACAGACAACAATTTGGATTTAATAATATAGATTACAGTTCAGCCTTCTAGTTATTTGAGGTTTTAAACTTAATTTTTGTTGTTAACAACCCAATTCGTGCCGCTACCACCCATTTGAGCTCTCAATTTAGTTAATATGCATAGATACAGGCCGTTGCAAGCATATTTCAGTTGGTCATGTTGACATTTAATAATTTATGGGTCACCAAAGTTGATCTGGTTGACAAATGCCATTTGTATTAGCTGTCAAAATGTTGGCCGGTTAAACCTGCCCTACCGGACCATCTCCTACGGGATACAGCCATGAGATGTAGAGCTGGAAATTAGAAATTATCAATAGTCGTTAACAACCACAATTTTCCTTTGGTTGTTAACAATTTAGCTATTTCTATCTCTATTAGCAACTTTTTTCATAGACATAGTCGAGTAAATATTTGTATGGTAATAGTACGCTTAATAATTCGCGTATAACAAGGAAAACTATGCAAAATATTTCCTAATAGGAGAACTACAATAGAACTAGATCAATATGTTACTTGCCAAGTGTATCCAGAAGTATGTACTAGCCATAGACTCCTTTAGAGGAGGACTGGAACGTCGCGATCTCGGGGTTTTTAACTTGAGTCTGAGAGGCTCCAATTAGAAAATTGAAAAAGCATTAGAACCTATATTTAACCTGTGGTTGGGGGCCAGACACAACCAGGAAGCTTAAAATAAGAGTATTGGCCACATTTCTCTTTGACCTTACGCAGATATGAACTTCCTGTTTTCAACCACATTTCCTTATGTTTTCCTTCTGTTTATGGGATATTTGCATGTTTTGTGCAGTGGCTGAGTGGGAATGTTCTATTTTCTTGTTGCAAATATGTCTGCATGTTTATTGATATTAATTATGCATGATAATGTGTCATATGTCGTACGTCAAGACTTTTTGAACATATTTTACTTGGATTGATACTCTGATATTTTGATTGAACCTTTCCAGCTGGTGATCTAACAGGATCTTTGTTTTGTTTTCAGCTTTTGTGACAATATGCCACGTCGTTCCAGTTGTTTTGATTGTAGAGGAAACTATGATGGGACGCCTTACCTAAAGGTCATATCCTTCCCAAAAGATCCTGACGAGAGGGAGAGATGGATATTGGCAATACCGAATGAAAAAGAAAGCTTGAGGCGCTTGAAGGAGATATATATATTTGTGAGGGACATTTCAATTGTGAATAGGTGTCAGTAAAGGGTGGAAAGCGACCCAAAGAACCGCCATCAATATTTCCTGGAGTACCGAAATCAGTTTTGAAGCAGATCACCTCAGCTCCACGCCCAACATCATCTACATCAAAATCAAGAGCTAAGAAGGTGCAGGCAGCTAATGAGGCTGCAGACAAGATCCAAGATTTCGACCACTTCTCCGCCAAAATAAGCTCCTATTTTAGGCTTTAACGTTATAAAAGACCAGAAAAACCTGTACCTATCAAGAACTGACGCTACTGGACAAACTGTCAAGCAGTTCTGTCATTTCCAACAAGTCAGTTCTTGAATAGAGTTGGCAAAGATGGTGTCCAAGCGACTATTTCCTTTGCAGAAGAACAGCTTACTCTCGAAATGGTCCCAGATTGGATACATAACTGACCAGGTAAACGCCTATGAATACACAAGCCAAGAAATTCTTGAGCACGCAATAAGCCAGCTCTGCAAGATGACTGAGGCGCACGAGCTTGCTCATTTCACCTTCCTTCTGTCGCAGCTGTGCCTTATATTCAAACCTCCTGATGGACGCCGATTTGACACTGATAATATGATTTTCGCAGTGCAGCTTCACAACATATTACTCAGTGCATACAAAATGATTCACCGATCCGGCTTAATCATTCTGCCATCAACAGAAAAGGTAAAACAGATGCTTGCTAGGAGTCTGCAGGACTCCAACCTCAAAACCTTGTTCGACCAGCTTAAGCCACAGCAGCGTTTGGTAAATTTAATGTTTGACGAGGTAAAGCTGGTCGAGACATTGCGATTTCTGGAGGCATGTTCTAGGATACTCTCAAAATACTGCAACGGGTGGTGACCATGAAATGCTTGCCTCACATGCTATGGTCGTTGAAGTTGCCTGCCATTTTGGTGGTCCACGCTATATTCTACGCGTTTTGCCCTGCAAAAAACTAACTTCGGATCAGCTGAAAGAACTTCTTATCGAAGCTGGTTCAGCTGTCGTTGGTGCTGGCGGTACTGTGATTTCTTTAATATGTGACAATTGCAATACCAACCACAGTGTTTATTCAAAACTTGGAGGACCTGGAAGTTGTCAAGTGCTATCGATTCAAGAACAATCTATGTTCTTAGTGTGCGACTACTTGCACATCTTCAAAAATATACGTAACAACTGAATTACTGTTGATAGCAAGACACTCTCATTTGTCGTAGATGGCAATGAGTAAAAGCTTAGTGGAGTGATATTCAGAAACTTTATGAGATCGACCGAGCTACTCCTATTCGCTTAACCAAGCTGACACACACCGCTGTTTTCCCCAAGCCCCTTCAACGTCAGAGCGTACCATTGGTATGTCAAGTGTTCAATGACAAGACTGTCGCTGCCTTGAAGACGTTCAAGGGTTCACTGGGCATCAGCGAAGGCACCATCATTCTCACCCAGACAATGAGTGAGTGATTCAAGATAATGAATGTGAAAGACCGTTTCTCAGCTATCCGTCTTCGCGACGAATCCAGACAGCCTTGGCAGCAGAATATACAAGTTTCACTTGGCTGGAGGAGGCCTGCCAAATTATATCTACCAGCGCATGGCAAGGAGGTAGTGGTCGTAAGCTGAAGCTAACTAAGCAAACTGCTGAAGCCTTCACTGTGTCCACACGTAATAATGTGGATGCTGCCAAATTGCTTCTGGCGGACAAAGACTTTGACTTCGTTCTTCCTGCTATATTCGCGGATGAGCCTTGGAAAGTTTTTCGGCCAAGCCAGGCAAAGAATAGGTGGAAACCTTTACACTGACGTAGTTAACATTATGGCTGCAGCTAAAATTGTAAACTTGCAAACACTCAGTAAGCATGACATTATGCCAGAATCTAGTTCTCGTGTGCTTGATTGTGACAAGAATTGTACAACTTCCGAAAATCCAGCTGAGCGAAGTGAATTCGTTGACGAGATCACTCCTCAAGACACTCAAGAACTCCTGAGGTCTGATGATACCCTTAAGCATAAAGTTGTTTATTTGGCCGGATACCTTGTTTATAAATATGGTGATAGCAATAGTATGGAGGAGATCATTGGTGATGAAGATGGTAACGAGGTGTCATCTGAGTTCCTAGATAATAGAATAGAGGTGGACTGAGTGTGCCGACTATGTCAATCGTCTTTTTCGTACACAATGCCTATAATTTGCATGACCAGACTAAAATGTGTTACCGCTTTCATTTTGCTGAGCTATTATCCTTTGTAGATGCACCTTTAGCAGGTAATAAGGCTGCATTTTGTACTACTTTAGCTAACATTCTATTGAAAGCTCATGTCCTCAATGTAAGTGACAAAGAACAGTCTTTGGGATGCCTCAGGAGGCAAGACAAGCTCTCTAACTAACGATAGGCATAGACAATGTTGTAATAGACATAGTGTTGTGGTAGGCATATAATTTAATTACATACAGTAGAACTCGGATAAGACGTACCCCCTCGGGAAATCTAAAAAAGTACGTACTATCCGAGTTGTATTTACATAGAATCCTATGTAATAATGAATTTTGGTTCATAAATTTAGTACGTACTAAGCCGAAGTACCTCTTATCCAGGGTACGTGCTAAACGAGTTCTACTGTATATGACAATAAATATCAAATTTGTGCTGCTATACACTACTGCGTCTCATTACAATCAGCCATGTCTCACCTTTATTAGTTAGACGAAAAAACGGGCAAAAATTACCAAAATTCATCCTTTTGACCTTTAAGATGACCCCAGGTGGTGTTGAAAATGGCGCCATTGGACTCGCCGTCCTCAAAATCCCCTATGTGGACCCGAGATCGTGTCTCTAGCCCTTCTAGAAGTCATTTTAGGCCAGGACTCAAGTTAATCCTTCAGACTCAAGTTAAAAACCCCGAGCATGGGAGGATTTAGTCCTTCTTTAAAGGAGTCCATGGTACAAGTCGAGATCTACTGTATTTAATCAACTCTCTTAGTACTAATTTGTGGTGACATGACCCACCACAAATAGTAGTATGATATAGCCAAGCGTATAAACTAAGTAGTGGTCGTGTAAACATTGTGCCCACCACTCGTCTAGACATGCACTATATCTTATTTTTATCATACACAGGCTTCTCCATAGGATTTCCTTAAGGCGTATCCGCAATTGTGCTGTTTTGTGATAATGAAAAGGGGCGGCCATGGCCCCCAGACCCCACTTCCGACTGCCCTATATACGGTACAACCTCTATTGGTGGGATATCTATAAATGGGAAACCTCTATAAGCGGAGAATTTGTTTCACTTTCAATTTATTTGTATTGAATCTACCTCTGGAAAATGTGGAATACCTTTAGAGATAATTATGGCTCACACCATTGAAATTTACCTCTAGAATTGAGGAATTCGACTATTAATTTTCTGTAATAAATCATTTTAGTGCTAAATTTGGAAACAACACGTTTCAGTATAAACATCAAGGAGTACTTGTTATGTGATGTCAGGTTAGCTATTATGTACAATTTATTATTTTAAATATTTTAGGTCCATCTAAAGTACACATGTTAAACTTTGATGTAAATAGCTGACAATTTGACATCTCAATATTACATAATTAGAAAAATATTATATTCATCCACTTCACAGAGGTATTTGTAAGGGATATCACCCTTCCTCTGAAGGCATATCGGCCCGATATGCCAAAACACTCTGGGAAAAACCCTGATAAATAGTTATTTATTGAGGATCTTTGCTCTTTAGGACGAGAAAAAACCCCCATCAATAGCAGTGCGGTTAAATCATTCAATAAACATAGAACGAGACGTGCACACTGTACATCTCATGACGTAGGCTATTTACTACGTCATTCTCCTAACTCTGGTGTTCTAACTGAACCTGTAAGATATGCATTCCTTCAAGGCTTGAAATCTCATGTCACTGTATTGAAACTATTCGAGGGGACTGATGCTGTAAAGAGAGAACTTGTGGCTCATGTACCAT
Source organism: Oopsacas minuta (assembly GCA_024704765.1). Lineage (NCBI taxonomy): Eukaryota > Metazoa > Porifera > Hexactinellida > Lyssacinosida > Leucopsacidae > Oopsacas > Oopsacas minuta. The sequence continues at coordinate 18,268 of JAKMXF010000007.1, read as the reverse complement.
TTGAGAGCGACTGGAGAGAAGTATTCTACTTTCAGAGACTTTTGCAACCAATAACCTCATATTTTATTGGATGGTTGCCTAAGAATAGATCTCTTCTGCTAGAATCTATTAATATTGTATTTGAGACTCTCCAACTAATGAAGCCTGTTGGGTTTAAGAGCTTGGAGACAACTGTGTTCAGGAACTATTCTTGTCAGGTAAATTATCTGCCATTCTGATTATGTTTACTCTTTTCAAGTATTCCCTTTAAGGCGTTAATCGCCGGAAGAAGCATGTTTTAAGCCAACCAGCCGATCCTTAGAATAAGGCCGATTTCAGTATTTCCATAAATTATTCAACTTATTGCATATGCATGCACTAACGATGCTCATTAAGATTATGAAAATCCGCAATATATTCTCATAAAATTTATAACTCTAGTAATTCATAATCTTTTAACGAAATAATTACTATTCCATACAAATGTGTACTAAATAGAAAATGTCAGCAGACAGACTGGTAGTGCAGCTTGGGCCTCTGAGTCATCTTTCTTACCAATCAACTAATTCGTTAGTCGTTAAATTATGAACGCCGCTTTAGCCCCCGATTTTCTATAATGCTATTCCACCTGGATTGTAAAACACGATACTAGATAAATGCACCTATTTTGCTGCAATTACCTAGCATAATAGGGGCTAAAATTAGTACTAGATTTTAGCCCCTAAAATATAGGTTTTGATACCACTCCCATAGTTGTACGACCGCAAAAATTATTGATAACAGTCTTAAGTTATGACGAGAGTACGCTATAATATGGAAAGTCTCCGCACAGTAATTTCACGTAAAGTAAGAAGTACCAAGCTACTATGAACTAATTCCTAGGACCCCTGTTTCATTCCTTTATGTGCGGAATTTCTTTGTAAGTTGAGTAATATCAATTACTTTCATGCTATATGGTGTAGATAATCACATTATCATAACGGTAGTTTTATTGTACTCGACTTGGTTCTAACGCGAGTCGCGAGTTGAGAATGTTACTAAAATTCGATCTATTCAAAATCAAACTATACTACTCAGACTAGTATTTGTATCAATGGATATTCAGGGCTTGAATGGTTGATACGAAATTGTATTTTCATATCTAACAACCGTTCAGGGATTTTGTCCATTTCATCAATATATTCAGGGGTCTAGGGATGCATTTCACTCGTCCTGGATGACATTCTTGTTACCTATTCCATTTCATGTCCATAATCCTCAAGGTTGACACCCACTAGCTCTAACAGGTGTAGTACGCCATCTAATATTAGTAATTATTTATTTTATCCAGGTCAGTGTAATCGCCACAAACTTTCACTATTTTTAGGAATTTCTCATAATCTTTGTATATTAATTGTTTGCATGTCGAACGAGCGAAATTTGGCATGAACATGCTGAAAATTATCCTGGGATTTAATGGACGAACTATAGTATCGAAGTTCTGACTACTGCATTGATATTTAATAGGATCAGGTTTGTGACTAAAAAGGCTCCAAAGAAAATCTAAAGCCAACTTCGTATTCTATAAGAGAATACTGGCCTAGAGTAATGATGTAGTTGATTGGTGAGAGAGATAACTCAGAGGCCCGTGCTGCACTACTAGTCTGTCTGCTAGACATTTTGTAGTTAGTACATGTTTGTCTGAAACAGTAATGATTCGTTAATAAGATTATTACTAGGGTTTTTATTTAATGAGAATTGATCGTCAATGAATAGTATAGGTTTGAGGTAATAATTCTGAACGCTAAACTGAATAAAATAATAATAATCAACATTTACAAAATTATTCTAGGTCTAAGTGGCTTACCACATAATTATATATGAAAGATAGTATAGTATCAGAATTCGAAACCTAAATTTAGTCAAACTTTGAAAACTATATCTGACAAGGATGTCAACATTATCTCACAAACTTTGTTAAACACACGTCTAATATTCAGAAACAGGCGTGATTAGTTGGAACTTCAATTCAAAAACACTGTAAAAAAACATTTTTTGTGAAATTTACGTTTGAAAGTGTAAAATATTTTTAGATATTCATAAACGTCCATATATATATCTTCCGTTTGTTCTATGATTTTAACCAAATCAAATAATGGGAAGGGCATCTAATTTTAATTTCAAGTATGCTCAGTCGAATCCTACGCTAACTTCACACTCGTTATATAAGTGCAGTTTTGAGGTGAAATATTGTATTATCATGTAATATTTAATTCACTTTTCCCTTGACGAAAAGCCCTTCCCAGCCCGAGCAATCCGAGCTACAACTACTCCCCGGGCTGGAAACCTCAATATCCTCTCTATCTATCTATTCATTTAATATTTATTCATTATAGATACATCCAGGTGTAGTCACTAATCTACATAACAGCTGTCACATGCCTCTAACACGTCTCCTGTCAGGATTACTGTGTGCTTGTCATTCTCAAGGCATCAATCTAACTACTGACACATGTCTCTGTGATGAAAGCATAATGCACTGGCTATTTGAGAGATGTTTACAGCCTATTGTCTTCAAAAGTCAAGTTCTGAATAATTTCTGGAAAAAGAACGGCATGTCCGTGGTTCAAATGGTTAACAATTATCATTCATTCATTTGTAACGAGATGTATTATCGTGACGTATACATGCTACAGCTATTAACTGCATACCTGCCAACTGATTATGTACTACTGAACTTAATTCAGAAATTTGAAGTAGCAAAATGGTTTGAACCTAACTATAAACTCTCTAAGTCAAGTGGTGCAGCTGATAGGAATCTATTCATACAGAACATGTGTGAAGAGATGCTGGGTACTTTGATAACGATAATAATTGAGAGGAATAACACTGATACAGCTGAGTTGACGGAGGAGGAGGTGATGGAGCAGAAACTCATCAACATTCTATTTTTGGATCATTGGAAGCATCAAAATCTTATGGACGAGCTTACGAGAGGTAATAATGACTATTCAATACAAAGTATTCTTGACACACAACTGTCAATACTTGCTGACGAATCAATTATGAGTAGGAAGAAACAGTTTACTTTAAAACCTAAATATTATGACAGAGTTTGTGTATTCTTTTATCATGATTCTAAGGAGAACCAGTCTCAATCCGGTAATCAATTAAAAGCACTCTGTCAGTTGAAAAAAGACATTTTAAGTACTATTCTCTCTCCTCCACTTTTGCCTAACTTCAGACCACATCTCCGGCGTATACTCTGTATCCTGGAACATCCTTTGTTCTTCCATATTCTGTTTATAATCCTAGAAAGAGCGAAAAAGGAGAGTGAGCTGGTAACTGACTATATGACACATCAAGCTCTATTCTTAATCTCTATTGGGATACAAGAAGAGAAATTAGGAAACATTTCTGGGTTTAAGGATTGTCTAAAAGGAGCTAGTGCTAATTCTAGTTTCGATTTCCTTCCTATCCTAGCAATACTCTCATCTACACCCTCTTGTGCTGACATAAGAGAATTGGTTGATTGGATTAATAGTGAGTTATTGCCGAAGGAACAGATCCGAGATATCTCTGAACAGATTACAGCTCGTGAAGATTCTGAGAAGAAATTAATTGAAGAAATACAGGAAGCTCAAACAAAGGCAATGGATGATTTGAAAAAAAAACAAGCATCGTTTCTAGTAGGGTTTGGTTCTTCTGATGAGGATGATGATGAGCTTATTGAGAAACCTGATCAAGAACAGAGTAGAGTCCAGCCAAATAGTGCTGGCATTGGCATACAATGTTTGAATTCGTTGCATGATCGGGAATCTATTGGTTGTATGTTTTGTCAAGAAACTGCAGAAAATCAATCACATACAGAACCTGGTAAATTCTTTGTTCTTCCAGGTCATTGCGCTTCATACTCAGGGCTTCGTAAGGGACAGAGTACTATAAAGTCTCTTCATGATACAAATGCTGTTCTAACACCTGCTACTCTAGACATGGGGGTGGTAACTAAATCATGTGGTCACACTTTTCATTTCGTTTGTTGGGACCAGTTTATGAAGGGGTCTTCTTCAATATACAGTCAGTTGGTTATATCACCAGAAGAATTCAAATGTCCATTATGCTATTCAGTTTGTAACACTATTATTCCCTTATCACAAGGTCTTAATTACAACGCTGAAGTATCTGAGACGCACAAACCTCCTAGCTTTGAACAATTTTTAAACTTATTATATGGTATCACAAATGCTAAGTTCTACACAGAAAATGCTGTTAACATTGCTACAGCTTTCATTGATTGCTTCCACCAATTGCCAGATAGGTTCCATTCAGTTCTTTTCTTCACAAAAAACGAAGATGCATTCAAGATGCAGGCTAAATGTAAAGAGATAGCTTATGCAGGTTCTGCACCTGTTGACCCATCGTTCATAGTAAATGCAATGAATAACACAGTTAACTATACAATACAATCTAAGAATAACGAGATAATGTCTCTGGAGAGATTAGTTTCTGATGAAGTAAGTGCTCATCAACGGCTCGTACTTCGCTCTATAGTCCATACAGCTGTAATTGCCAAGAACGTAGAATTCCATCAAGTTTGCTGCCAGAATACTAATACAATTCTCGATGCGTTACTGACGTCATCAAATAATCCTGATTCCAAAACCTTTGACTATGATGCCTTTTCCCTTCTCGTTTATCTCCAGTTTTCTCTCCCTCATCTTATAACTGAAGTTGTTCAACCTGTGCCTGATCACAGTACATGTCTCAACCTCTTGCCTACTATCAGTCTACACGTGTTTAAGCTATTATTATACTATAGACTGATACAGATACTGTTATGCACGAATCTAGACACGCTATCAGCTGATGCAGAACATGATGGTGTTAATAGAGATTCTCTTTTCAAACTCTGGACCCTGCGGAGGAAAGCTCTACCTGAAAAACTGCGACAGTATAACTTCTCTATGAAACAATTACATAGAGAAGTTGTACGTCTTATTTTACCATTTCTGAGAGCAGCAGCCATGTTTTACAACCTGCTACTTAACCTTCCGTTTCCTACTGAGATATCTGAGAAGACAGATGAATATGGAGCTAATGATGATTTTGAACAGGTTGAAAGGCTGCTTAAATTCATAGGTTGTCCAGGTCTAATGTCCTGTATAAGTGAAGTGTTTACTACACGTAATCTAGAAGAATTAATTAGGAATTGGTTTGCTGTTACCAGTAATTTCAGCCTGGTCTATTCTCAGCACATTCAGCATCCCTCTCAGATCATATTTCCATACGGTGGCCTAGTTATCTTGCCGAATACTTACATTGATATTCTCACTGATGCACTTGCATACGATTGTCCAATTACGCTACAGAGAGCTGATGAGGTGATTAAATGTATGGTTTGTGGGAAGTATGTGTGTTTATCGTGTTTCGCTTGTACTGAGACTTACAAACAATCTGCCATCGACAAACCTCCTGTAGGTCCATTCACTGAGCATATACTACAATGCTCTAATGGAATTGGTATTGGTATCTGGGTAAAGAACGCGGTTCTTCTATTAATATCAGTTTCATTATCTTCAGAAAATCTACCAGCCACAGGAACAATACAACAGGTCCCTTATCTTGATCAATTCGGGGAACACGACAGGGAATTGAGGAAAGGCTCTCCTCTCTTTCTTTCCCCTCAGGGCTACAAAGAAATTAATCAAATTTGGATGCAGAACAATGTCTCTGGTGCTATAGAGAAGTCAAACGAAGATAAACCAAATTTTGCTGGAATTAATTGGAAATCTTTTTAGTTTTCATCATTCTTGAGATTTTTAGAATTGTTATTACTCATACTCGCTGATCAATATATTATCTGTATATTATTGATTTTACATGTGTAGGAGTATTTTTAGTCAGTAATCTTCAGGAGCTTTTTAAGTGGCAGCAATCGCCTCTTCAATTTACATATTTTGTACGAAGACGGATCTTATGTCGTCATATTTGGAAATCACGTAGCGTGCAATATTTCGTCACATGACTATACAAAAAACCAAATTTCGAAAATTTTGAGAAATTCTTAATACTCGAAGCACGAAGTGCGAAATATTACAATCAGCTACGTAGCTGCTCCTGTATTCGTTTGTTTTGCGACCAAAAGCACTAAGAAAGTTTGCCAATGTGTACGAACCCAAATCCGAGGAACGAAGTGTTCAGTATACGGCCTGTCGTGCAAGTGAAGCGCGCTAATGTTTAATCGATAGCATGATACTACTGAAATTGATTTTTATCTTGCATATCCAATTAGTATACATATACATTGTGTTAGAATAATGGCAAGTGGTAGACCCAGTCATCCCACTAGGAGTTTTTTTCTAAAGTTAGAAGGTCCCAAAGAAAGAGGCATAGATTGGAATTAATTGGTTAGTAATAACATAGAACGATTCCGCAATCACAGAAACATTGCCATTCTTTAAGCAGTACTCATCTAGAACCTGATTTGATATTTGAAAGTTCGCCACAGCCCTCACCACTGAAGCGTCCTAAACATGTCAACCACAAATGTCATATTTTACGATAAGGACTAATTCTGCTGCAGCTACTCAGTTCGATTTTCAAATAGCTCTATTCTTTTATGCCTGCAACATACCATTCAATGCTGCTGAACACAAAGAATTTAAATCAATGATATATCCCTTCTTCGGTCAGGTTACTCTCTAAACAGAAAAGAACTATCTGGTGTTAATATAGTACATGACAAATCAATGAACATATTGTTGAACATGCACGAAATAAAGAAGGAACGTTAATTCAAGATGGCTGGAGAGATATTCACAGACAATAATCCCGTTATTGCTACTGTCATCCACACAGGTTCAAAAACATATTTTCTAAATATAATAGATACTGGTGCACAAAAGAAAGCTGCTTCTTACTGTGTTTCATTATTTGAAAAGTCTATCTCTGAGGCTGAAACAAAATTCTAATGTCGTACAGTAGGGATTGTAACTGATAGCGAAAGAGAAAAGGAATCGATGCGCAACAAGCTATACCAGATGGACAATTCGATTGTCACTTATGGATGTTCCTCTCATCTACTAAATCTTTTGGGACAAGATGTAACTCCTGATCAATTATAAATCCAATTATCGATGTGAGTAAATATTTTCGAAATCATCATACTCTTGGTGCTCTTCTTTATGAATTTTCGAATAAAGGTGCTATGAAAGCGCAGTTGGTTAGGAGTGCTTCATACGCCATTTATTCTGAGTTCATGGATGAAATTGGTGTGGACATTGGCCTGTGTAGCAGCTTAGAATATTCCCCTGGTTGTACAGGTTATTAGAGTGTCTGGACAGTTTTTTGGTGGATTATGGTGTATATTTTGAGTAGTACGAGTACCTTCACATCTGAAGGCAGGGGCGAGAAAGCGCCCATGGTTGTAAGGGCCCCGTGCGAGAGGGGACACTCGCATATAGGGCCCCGTAAATTTACCCAAAAGCAGGAAAGGCTGGACTAAATTCAATGAATGTTTTCCTTATTTTGTTTTATGTCATCCTTTAACATTATTTATTCCCTAAAGGACTAGAATTCTCCCCTCCGACTTGATGGATTTTCTCAGTAAATACAACTCATTTCGGTACTGGTTCCATCTTCCATGTATTTTTGTAAACATTTATTGCCTCGTTTATCTAGTACTTGAAACTCTACTTAATTAAAATGTTCTGAACGAAGCTTTAGTCATTTGAAAATATTTAAGAATGTCCTTTCGTTCAACAATGGGTTATGACAGGCTATCAGCACTAGGAATACTATCTATTGAAAGTGACATTGCAAGATCGCTGGACCTTGACGAGTTTGTTAATAGATTTGTCAAGGGAAAGTCGTAAAATGAAATTCATTTAACACAATTTCTATCACTTATAAATTCAATATGTGAATTTCATATTGTAACACTTAGCTACTAAATTTGATCCATTATTTATAAAGACTCTGGTATTTACTATTTAGCAGTAATTCTGGGCTCCTTGAAATGGGCCGGGGAGCCCACGACCCTTAGCTGCGGCCTGTCTGGAGGGCATAATCTAGGTTAGCCCAGGGTATATTCCTGGGCAGGTATGATCCGTACTTTACTCCGGGCTACACATCTTCATATCTTGCCTAGGTCTATCCTTGGTTATATCTAGACATTCATAATTTTATCTCTTAAATCAGACTTTTAATGTTTGAGGAAAATAATCAACTATTAGTGACTATCTCCCTTTCGTCTGTAAAACTACTCCAATCTAATACCTCCACACTTCTACAACCTACCCCTGTATCTTCTCACTCTGTAAGTCTAACTCCATGCTCTCCTGAACTCGTTTCCTCCCCCTTCTTCCCTACAAATAGTATTTCCTCAAATACCCCTCAAACTTTAACCATTCCCTCTTCTTCTGAGCTGTTCTTTGATATGAGTCCGCATCTGATATTGAGTGACAGTGATGCAGAAGATATTATCCTTGTAATAGACCAAGCTCCAATACGATCTGTCCATAGTATATATACAGGTACTAATTCTAATGAAGTGAATACTTCTGTCGCTGCAAATGAATCTAAAATTAACAGCTCGAATATACGAGAAAACGTAGCTGCTAGAAAGTTTCCTTCTCCACCCGACGCACACAAGAGAAAACCTATCAGGCGACATATCCGGTACAAAGATCAAAGAAAATTCCCTGCTACAAAAGAATTTTTTAATTTCCTTTGCTTTAGTAAAGAGAAGAGACACGAATATCCTAAAGCAAAGAAGTTTATCTTCTCGAATGTTCCTTTCTAGACATATCTCACTGGCTTCAGACTTCAATACTTGTATTATAATTGTATCTTATTTCTTGTATGTATATTTAGTTAAGAGTTATTATTTATTACAAAATTGGAATCTAGCAGTTCATTTTAAGAGAATTCATTGATTGAATTTAATACTTGCAAACCTGAGTTAATTGACGTGCTTAACGCACTTTGGGGAAACATTGTCGCTACCAATCATGTATCCAATACTAAATAGTGCACTGTAGATTAATTCGGACAGTATATTAATTAGTATTACACAGACTATTTGATTTATAAACTAATTTCAGATTTAGAGTACGGAACAATACGTAATTGGTCGATAAGATTTGAATCTATAGTTAATAATCTAATTGCCAGGAAATTCATTCATGGTATTGTTTAGTAAGTATAATATTAATGGAGTTGATGATGTTGTATAAGTTCTGGTTATCTAATATTTGATAATATAGATTATTCGAGGTAGAAGATAGAGTTGCTTATTGAAGACGATTTATTTGAGCTCAAGATTCATTTATGCTTTGTTAGTAAGAGATAACTGCCTGTTTATATCACTGCCTAACAGGTTTAATGAATGAGATGAATTACTCACCAAATAAGGGAATAAATTGAAGTCTACTCAGGATATATGCATTGCCTTAAAAATTACAAAATTGACTTTTGAAGCTGATGAAAGGCCTTGTACACAGTGAAAATATTTTTGTTCACTAATCCAACATATCTCCACTAAGAAGCATGTACTTAGAAATGCCGGATTCTTGCATTTTCAACGAGTTCATATAGAGGAAGGTGATGGGCTATTGAATGCTACTGAGTTTTGCTGCTTGCAAGCTATTAATTACTTTAAATATTCAATTTTGTTTCATTTGTAGCAAAATTGTTTTAACTTGTAAAGTGCTAGTGAAGAAAACTCATCAGCATTCAATAGCCCTGACATCATCCTCTATCATAACATGTTGAGCATATAAGAATCCGATTTTGCGAAAGACATGCTTTTTAGTGGAGACGTGTTGGAATTTGAACGAATATTCTGAGAACCTATTTTACCTTTCAACGCTACAGCAACTACGTAAAGAGGATTTCTGTCTATTCTAAAACAGAATGGTGTTTCAGAGTAGATTTCAAACAAATTACAATTTTAGATATTCCCAAAATTGGGAACTTCTTGAACTTCCCATTCATAACTACTACCCTGTTGTTACTACAATCTGCTACAGACACAGACCTGTTATGCGGCACATTGAAATATTGAGGGGAAAAGAACTCTCCTTTCTTATTTCCTTTTTTCCCTACTTAAGTTACTAATTGAAAGTTTGCTAACATAATAGTCTCCCTCTCCCACCCATTGCTATTCCTATAGTGTATATAAGCTTCACCTCGATCAAACAGAATTATCAATCCTCTTCAATGCTTTTTGAATGGCTATTACTTTTGTTTATTATAGACTGGATAGTGAGTATGAAATTCTATTTTTCCCGTATTACGGAAGTTCTTTGTTCCATATTATTTCATGTTTAGGTGTGATAATTTTATTATTTCATGTTTAATTATATACTTTATTGTGTAAATACAACTTAATCAATTGATATTAATTCTTTTGTTAGATAAATTATTATTTTATCTTCTTCGACACATTTCAGTCAAAATATAAGATGGAAATGATTACATTATTCAGAGCCATATGTACAGCTTGTAGATTCGTTAAATTTCCGACAGCCTTGTCAAAATGTCTTACTTAGTCAGGTCATGTCAGGTCTTCAATTTTAATCAGGTCATTTTCTCATCATTTCCAAAAGTTTTCATACAAAGTCAGGAGGTTTGAACTGGTATGTATGTATGTATGTATGTATGTATGTATGTATGTATGTATGTATGTATGTATGTATGTATGTATCTTGCAATTCTCAAGTTAGTGAAACGAAAATAACCCAAGCAACCTATCCAAATCGCCTGAAAATTTGTTGCCAGCAATACAATACATTTCTTAAAGATGAGAGCAAGTGTTATTACCGAACTACTATTCCGAATTTTCCTGAGTATGTCCCTCTTGTTATTAAGAGTGTATATAGTGTTATCAAAATATTCTTTATCCTTGTTGATACCATTTATTGAAGTAGAATAATGTCTTCGGCTTGATCAGCAGTACCTTTTCGCAACGGCGCAACCTATAATGATTCTGCTACAGAAATATATCGTTAAATATGATGAAGTATAAAAAAAGAATTTTTGCAGTCGAAATATGAGCATATATTGATGAGTGGTCTGATTCGAGGATGCGAGAGTAGGTTACGTCCAGACCAGAAACCTTCATAGTAGAGTTTGAATACGTAAAGGAAGGAATACACATGACATACTCGGTGATACGAGTCTAGGTGACAATATATGATACAAAGCTTATGTAGACTATAGTTATACATTCCATGATTTCGATCTCTATGTCGAATTAATTCCTAGGGTCTCCCTTGATTGGTACAGACAAATAATGCAGTAGACGTTAATGTTACTTATTGCTAATTAGATATAGCCATTTAGTAAAGGACACCTATTATATAACACTATCGCGATCCGCTTGCTAGGTCGCTGCTCAACAGCTTACTGCCTCAGGTTAGATAAGTATTAAACAAATAAATTTCTTAGTGCTTTTGGTCGCATAGCGACCAAAAGAATATATTTATGAAAAATCCATTTATGAATTAATCGAAAGGAAGTCCGACATTTCGTTACTTATTTGATTGGTCAATTTTAATTATTATTTTTATTTAAATTATTCCTCTTAAATATTATAAAATCTACCCTTTTAGAATCCCAGTTATAGTTTAGATGCAATACTTTGAACGGCTTACAATAATCTAAACTATAACTGGGATTCTAAAAGGGTAGACTTTATAATATTTAAGAGGAATAATTTAAATAAAAATAATAATTAATATTGACCAATCAAATAAGTAACGAAATGTTGGTATCCGAATCGGGGAAAACATATAAGGCGGGGTAAGAAATTGATTTTAATGCAAATGTGGTGAATATATACAGTATGGATGATTAGAAGGAATTATTCCAAAGAAATACGAAAATTACAAAAATTCAAAAATTACATTTTTCGAATGAGTGACTTTTTAAACTATGATGTCATATTTTGATTGAGCCTAAACTAGATGAAGGATGGCCGTTTCGACTTTTTAACTAGCCCAAATTGATTCTTTGGATTTTTTACCCTAAAATGTTCAATTCGCAAACACTGAAGGATAATTTTACTTTAATGAGATTTATAAAACTGGACTCTTATTTTTACTATGATTCGGCAGCATGTATAGCCGTATTATAGTAGGTCATGAGCCACTTTTCATGAATACTGATATTTGGTTCGATCGGTTTCAACCTTGTACAAATTGTATAGGAAAAATGTTTGGGTAAGACGTACTACTTTTTGACTCCCGAAGGAGTACGTCTAATCAGAGTTGCACTGTACATGATATCAAGGAATTATCTAGGAGCGCTGGACGCTTTCTAGGCGTATACATTTTGACAATATCATATTTAGAAGCGTAAAAATTGAGGATCTCTCCCTATACTATAACACTAATTACTGATTTAGGCATATTAAATTTGACAGGAGGAGAGCTAGGAGGGTACTTTGAATAACCTGTATATCTCCGTGATTGATATTATAGCAATGCAAAAGTAATATATTCAATTACTTTTCTCCTTGTAGAGGTAACATGCTCCCCACGGAAAGCCACTGTCTTAGTACCTAAATTAAATGAGGCCCAATTGAGAGGTCAACTTTTACAATTCTATACTCTACTATCCGGAGAGATTACATTACAAATTGACAAGAAATATTTATTATAATCAGGATATGTACAAGCAGGAAGGAACCAATTTGAGAATCCTTGCAAATCTGCGAGTCAGTTCACACTATCACCATCGTAGTAGGCATAGGAAATTACAATTAAAAGATTTGTTGACATAATTAATGAAACGATAATATAATAATTTTCAAAGAAATACTTACTGATGGAAAAACTTTTCATTAAATTATCATGGAGAGAAATATCCTTTCTATGTATACTACTTTTAGGATTCTTGTCTACAATTATATTCCTATCAAAATTGGATTGTCAGTATGGACAAATTTTCAAAGAAATGGATAAAACCACTTTCAGGATAGAAAGTTCATACCAACATGTCAAGAATAAAACCGAAGAGGACGATGGTAGTTGGATAGCATACGGTGAACACTGGAATGAAAACATTCTAGTTGTGAAAAGTCACAATGATGAATCAGTTACATTTACAGATGAATATCGTATGGAGATGTTATCAAAAGGTTTACATCCTCTTAACTTGAAATACAATCATCTGCGTGATCGATTTGATAGGGTGGATAAACTCTGTAATGTGTTCAGGACACAGAGTAATGGCGTGTACAACTTCCTGAGGGATGGAATTAATGTAGTCCGTAGCAGTGACAAGTATCAATTATTACATTGTGCTGTTCTAAAGGCAAGTTCTTCCTCCTGGCTAGTTACATTTAGAGAATTGGAAGGAATGGAGAAAGAAGAACGCCCTTACCCAAAATTAATAAAGAGAGTATGTAACTATACGAATGCAAAATTAAATGGACAGAGATATCAAACCTACACCAAGATGCTTATCGTGAGAAATCCATTTCATAGATTATTATCAGGGTACTTGGATAAGTTTACCAGAGCTTTGGCGTATGGAGAACGTTACGTGGATGCAATTATAATCTCAAACTATCTCTCTAATCTAACAACAGAATCGATTACACAAATGAAACAAGAATTGAAAGGTGGAAAGAGGAAGTTGTTAAATGCTTTAAATAATGACACTATTCGGCAGATTAGAAGGTTGGATGCAGAATTTGGGAAAACTGGTGTAACATTTTTAGAATTCTTGAATTATATCGTATCTTATGTTAGAGAAAATGGCCTCAAAGGATTAGATTGTCATTGGGCTCCTCACAGCATAACCTGTGATCCATGTGCTATCAGATATGACATTATTGTCAAATTCGAATCTTTGTTAGAAGATTCAAATACAATCCTTGAATACGTGCAGAGAGACCATCCAGAACATAATGTTACTTTTCACATACACGGTCAAGCCTCCTCAGTTGATAATTGTAATGAAGCATTTAGAGATATTCCACAACATGTGAGAAGATCACTTTATGAAATATACAAACAAGATTTCGTTCTATTTGACTATGATTATAGAGACGAAGACGAGAACAACAACTTTTGTTGACTTGTTTCTTTATATTCAAATATGTCTACGTTATTATTACTACATTAGCCAGATTTACAGTGGCGAGTATTTTAGAAAGATTCCTTAAATGAAATATTTATGATGTAATTTCGGTAATTTTTAAATTAAATCGTTACTAATGTTATATTACTAATGTATATATATTACCTGTCTCTTAATGTATATATATTACTAATGTATATATATTACTAATGTATATATATTACTGATGTATATATATTACTAATGTATATATTACTAATGTATATATATTACTAATGTATATATGTTATGGGCAGTATGAGAAATTGGGCATTATGCATATTGTTCAATAAGAGTAGCATTATGCATGATGCCCAATTTCTCATACTGCCCATAACATATATACAACTCATGTAGGTATTTATATGTCTATGGATTTACTATTTAAATCATTAGGGATAAACAATTTCTGGTTATTTTTCCTTGTTTTGTACTCAGCTTGATATTTCCCATTCTATGTAATTATTAATTTACCTATATGGATTAGCATAGTGCTAGGGTGTAGGATTTCCATAATAACAGCAAAACTTGTCAATTTGGAATATATGCTCAAAGAAATAATGTATATGTCTCCATTTACAACTACATGCAGTTATTATAAATTCATTTACTGAGCAGTCTTTATTTTAAGATACACAAAGTTATATTCTGATTTCTGGGCACATATTCTCCCTGACAACATGCATGTACCATTGGCATGCGGGATTTCAAATGATAACGATTCAAGCCCAGGAATATTTACCTGCTGTAATTCTCAAGATATTCACGACATAGAAACTGAGTCAGACAGAGACACGCTGGATTACCCACATTTAATAGCAGTAGAATTGTCTGATTTACTTAGACAAGCAAGTCTACGTATCAAACAGCTGATCACTCATCATGTCACACTGACATTACGTAATCATTATGAACCAGATCTAAATACAAGTGATACAGATAGGATATTGATTGGACATGGGAAATACAGTTCAATGAGTATTGAGGATAAAGGATTGATTTCAAACTCGATAGAAGCATTGGAGAATATTTGGCGACATGAATATACATCACAAACGGATGGCTCTCATTTATGGGAGCATATACTAGCTTACAAACAACTCTATTATTCATTCTTTTGATTCAGTTATGCTACCTGCACTTGATACAAAGAAGAAGAGATTCAAATCAAAATACGCCATGTCTCGCTCCTTCAGCTATTCTATCCCTAGTTCTCCTCACAGAGAGCTAGATACTCGTCGTGGCTCTGTTGGCACAGCTACAAATCCTCTTATAACAGAAGTACAGCATATCCTGGATCAAGATTGTATAATGACAGATATAGGTAGAGTACGTATGTGGATTAAATTACTTCTGGAGAAACAATCTCTCTCGACACGTGTCAAAGAGCTTCTATCTTTAACGACATACATCAATACAAATTATCACAAATCATCTTTCATACGTACTAACACTGAATTAGAACAGTTGCTATACCATTTGGATAGTTTGTCTTGTGTGGAATTTTCTTGTTTTACACACGATTTTCCTCAATCAGAACTGAACTACTCTGCTACACTATCTATAGCTAGAACAGTGCTAAAACATACTTCAGTCTTATGGCTAGTCGTATCAGGGACGCTAGGAAGGACTGACGTCATCAAACTACCAAAGGGTTCTCATTTCTGCACTTTCAAATGTCACATATTGGACACATCCTTGGTGTGAGAGTTGGACACGATAATGGAGGTTTGAATCCAGACGTGTTTATCAATAACATTAAAATAACTAACAATCTGACTGGAAATTTGTATGTCATAGAAGCTAACAGAAATCTAAGTGAAAAACAGAAAGATGAAAGCGTAGAGTATTACTTCGCTGCTAGGAAGTATCTAACCCAACAGAATAGTTTAAATATTCGATTTGAAGGAACTTCTGATAGTGATAGTCCTTCTGAATGTATTAAAACTCGTCTACAAGATTCAATTCGTGACGTCATACATTATTTCACAGAACCTAGACTAGCAGTACAGTCACTGACATATTTAGTGTTAGGAGAAAATCGTTTAATTCCTCTATTAGTTGAAATGTTGCTATACGAATTAAATTGTACTAAAAACCCATTCACACAATTATGGACTTATTTCTCTCATATTCTAGTTGATATGAAATTCTCCTTGTCTCAATCAGTTAACAAATCATCTTCACAAAACAGGTTTATAACCACATTCAGTAAGCTAGAAGATTACAATAATAGGAGTGGACCTATAGAGAAGATATACGTATTTTTGATGACGTCATTGTCCCATCAGATCCTACACGAGTGGATTGGAGTAATGTCAGAATCCACATACACAACATTGTATTATAAAAATAATGCATTTTTATTGAACTTTGAGCTAAAGGAGTTTATGTATGGAGCTGTAGTACGCTGAGATCTTATAAGATACCAGTTGACCTCTTATTCACTCTGTACATTGATTAATGTTATTTATGTTAAATTTCTTAAATATTTAATACATATTTAAAATGGGTTGATTAAATGGTTACTTTTAGATGAATGAAATGTGTATATAGACTATCTATAGAATACTATAGAATGTATAGATATAGATTACGGTACAGATACCCTCGAATATCCGACACCACGGCCTAGCACAGTAGGAAACATATTACATTTAGTTTGTGAAAAAATGTCCAAATTTTGTATGAGAAAGGAGCTTCTGACTACTTTGGCACTTTTTCGAACGAAGTGGCGATGTTAGGCACATGTTACCATAAATATGCAATAAAATATTCGCGATTACAAAATCCTTATTTTCACCATTTTCGTATATCCTCAAACAGTGAATATTACATATCAAAATATATTTGACTATTAGTTCAGTTTTCCGAACACCAAAAATCTTGAAATTTAAAGACGAAAGTGTTCGGATAACCGATGGCGTACTGTAAAACAGAAGTGGTGATATTAACCGAACTAATTACCATTCAAATGAGTTTGCAGTTATTCATGATTTTGAACTAATTCGATCATTTCAACTGGTTTATGATCGTTTAGACTATTTGAGACTTTTCATCATTCCCAAAAGATTGTGATACAAATTATACCAAATTTACTATGTATAAATATATATGAACGGGCTACAACAACAAATAAATATATATCATGCTTAGTTCATATATTTAGAAGTATCAATAGACGGGACATAAAATAACTGTTAGGATCTAGTCTGACTCTGTTTCTGAGGGAACATCAAGAATTTGCGGAGAGTAGAAACATAAGAGGGTGTCTCTGTAAAATTCTTGTGTTCTTCCACACACTCATCTATTAACTGATCTGAACAAATAGTTAACAACTCTTGGAAATGTCGATTTTTATATGATTCATTTAAAACGCATTCACGAAGTTCTTGAAAAAACCAAGAACCCTTTTCATTTCGAAATGCTCTTGTTCCGTTTGAAGTTGCGTATGCGGTTAATACATCACTAATTTTGTTGTAACTTGTTTCCCCTTCTTAATAGCCTTGTTATCTTCAATATCATATACGATATCCATGTTTCCATCCCTACAGGCTTGTATTAAGAACACCTTCGGAATGCCTAATAGTTGTTCATTATCCGTAAAGATTTTTTCTATATCTTTCATGTGTATGCAATTGCCATCTATACCACAAATACCTTTACCCCCTCCATGGGAAGCAATGGATATGAAAATGACTGGGGGACTCTTATCGGATACTTTATTTGCGAAATCTTCTAATTTTCCGGATATTTCTTCTCCTTTCAAATCGAAATGGTCGTTACCTTCATAGTCTATGTCATATTGTTTGTATATGTCTTGTAAATATCCTCTTTCTTTATCAGCTCCTTCTCTATCCTCCAGGATGTGCTTTTTATTTGTTGTTTGATTTCCTTTGAATTTCTTGTTAACTCTTATAATTCCCTGTGCTTTACTGCCTTCAATGAATGGGTAATTCAAGTAGTCTATAAAGATATTATAAAACAGGTTTGAAAAGGAACTGATAGAAAATTTCTATACGCACAGTATACCTTGGTTTAAGACGTACTTTTCTCAAAAACATATCATCAATATTGTACTAATTATATATGGAGTACCTCTTATTACAGTAATTATATATGGAGTACCTCTTATTACAGTAATTATATATGGAGTACCTCTTATTACAGTAATTATATA